>PYHX02000413.1:87883130-87906583 GCA_004302925.2 Cochliomyia hominivorax | reverse complement strand
AAAGAAAAAAATTAAATGCGTTTATAGGAATATACATCAGTGTAGTTCAATTCAAGTTTATTTCTAGTTCAGAGAAGTTGGAGAATTATAAAAAAAAAACATTTAAGAATGTATAATCAGTCAAGCCTGATCTAATACCCTACACCACATCGTCGGTTAAAAATGATGGTTACAAAAAGTTAATGAACGACCCTCGTATAATATAATTTCTTGGTTTATGCTTGAAATTGTAATACATTATTGTGACACTAAAATTGATGTTGAATTTATATGGGAGGAGTTATATGGAGACTACAAGAATTTATAAACCGACCCTCGTATAATTTTGAACATTGATTTTAATTGATATTTGTCTTAATTTGAGCAATTATTATTACAATACCAATGTATGTGTAAGATTTATGCCCTTAAAACTAATATTTGGAAAGGGGTTTGTGTGGGACCTATGAAAAATAATGAAGTGGTCCACGCATATTTTGTCACAACGTTTTCGAATATTATAAAACTTACTTGTGCCAGATTTCGTTCAAATCGCTTTGTATTTAGGACTTTTATGCCCTTAAAACTCCATTCTGGGAAAAACATTTGTATGGGAGATACCTGAAATATTAGACCGAATATAACCAATTTCAATGGGTTTTGTCCTCGGTACCAAATTTCATCGCGATATTTCGAAAACTGTAACCTGTAGGCTGTTCATTACGTTTACATGGAGAGCCAGCAGGACAGACAGTCGGACGGACAGATATTGTTGAATCTACACAAAAAGTGATTTTAAGTCAAACGGTATACTTAAAGGTGGTTGTAACAATATTTTTTTCTGCAGGTTACAAACATCAGCAAGAACGCATAATACCACAACCACCTTCGGTGGTGTAGGGTATAACAAGTTTTTAAACCACTGTATATACTTCTCCACAAACCCTTGAGTTAAGAGATTTAAAATTAAGTTGGTTTCAAGGAGTGACTCACTAAAATTATGTTGCATTATTGTGGGCAAAATGTATGTTAAGATTTTTTCGTTTGCACTCTTTACCACCAAGTTTATTTCTCTGCTAAAAAAGAGTCTTCAAAATTACTAAATAAATTGCTATAAATGGACAACAATTGTTACATCCAAAATTAAAGGCAACATCTATGCTCTCCCTCCTAAAAATCATCGAAATCATCAAAAATTCAAACAAATAGAATTTGATGTCGTTATTGAGGCCTCTAACCAGAAAAAAACGAGAGACAATCGAAATAACGGAATAAAAAAAACGAGAAATAACATCATCATCAAATTGAAACGAGCAATCAATGGACGATATTTGATTTTTATTTAAAAGAACATTTTTACTGCCATCAAATTCAGCTTTGAGAAAAAACAACTGCAGCAGCAACAAAAAAGGATACAATAAATGCACTCACTCTTTTTTGCTCCCCAACAAAAAAACTCTCCTTCTTTTTTTTGTGCTCTATTTTTCTCCCAATTACATATTGCAGTCAATATTCAATGTTGTTGTTGTTGTTGTTGTACCCTACATCACCATAAGTGGTGAAGAGGGTATATTAACTTTGTCACTCAGTGTGTCACGCTAAGAAGGAATCATCTAAGATCCCATAATGTAAATATATATTAATGCGTCAAATCTGACATGATTTAGTTATGACCGTTCGTCTGTTATTGGCACCCTCACATACACATAAATTGACATTTTTTATAGTCCCGAGAAGTTTTCTATTTAAAACCACCAAAAATCGATTCAGTATATTAAAAGATATTAACCGATATCTGAGACATTTTCAGTAGAAAATATCTGAGAGTGTATGTGTGAGTGTGTTTTTACGAAACATATTTACTCCGCATGCATTTGTCGCGTAGGGTATTAAAGATTCGGTATAGACTTATATAGCATTCTTACTTGTTTATACCCTACACCACTAAAGCTGGTTGATGTACCTTTAAGTATACCGTTCGACTTAGAATTACTTTACGTTCGGCTGGCTGGCTGTCCATTAAAGTGTTTTGAACATTCTATACGATTTCTTGAAGAATTTTGGTGCAGATTATTATGTCGATCCATGGACGAAGTCTATTGAATTTGGCCATGTTCGGTTCAATATTTAACGTCCTCCCGCAATGAGATTTTAAGCTCATAAAAGACCTAAAATATAAAGTGATTTAAACCAGATTTGAAAAAGAGTCTTATGATATTGTAAAACGATAGGGCAAATTATGGGAGGCTCGGTCCATTGTTTCTTATGGGTCCCATTAAAGCCCCCTTATAAATATCACTTTGAAGGGTATAAATTTCACATTAACATTGGTGTTGTAATAATAATTTGTCAATTTAAAATAAATATAAGCAACAATCTATGTGCAAAATTATACGAGGGCTCGTCCATATTTTCTTCAAGCTTCCATTTAACCCTCTAGAAAAATTCATTTAAAAACGCATAAATTTCACATAAATGTTAGTTTTCACAATTATGTACTGCTCACTTTAGAGCAAATCAGAAAAATTATACGAGGGTCGTTACTAAATTTTTCGTAACTATCATTTTTAACCAACAATATGGTCATACTGGATCGACTATAAAGTTCTTACATGTCGTTTTTTCCGTTCTGATTTTATTTCATTTAAATTTTGTTTTAGTTGACTGAATGATTGAAGTCCAAAAATTGTTATTTTTCCTGTTTATTGTTTTACTGTCTGTTTTGTGATAAACATTTTTTGGGTCCTTTAAAACAAATTGTTGTTTTTGTTGTTGTTTTATTTGTATTTTTAAAGAGTTTCAAATAAATTATTTCCCATTTTTTTCGGTTTTACTTTAGCCTTCAATACAATTCGCATTGATTTTTTGTGAGTCCAATATGCGAATTGAATTGAATTTTCGTTTCAATATGCGGCTTCATTGTTATTTTTGTATAATATTTACTACATTTTCATTTATTTATTTATTTGCAACGAATAAAATAAAACCAACAAAAACAAATTTTACATGTAAATCTTTTTTTGTTTTATTTGCAAAAAAAATATATTTTGTTAACTTTTTTTTTGTAGCATCGAAATTGGGAGGGGAAATTGCATGTTTCCATTGAACTATTGTCGAGAGTTGTATATCAGTCAGTTGAGAGTTTTCGGGTAGTTTTGTTAAATGTTTAAATGCATTTTTAAATATCTCGTACAACAGATTGTAAAATGCATTTTTTTTTTCAACAGGATATAAAACTTATAGAAATTTATTTAAATTTAAAAAATAATAATTTTACTCTTTAAAGAGAAACATTAAGAATAAAATGAGAGAAATTTGTTATTTCAAATTCAGTCTGCCTAAAATTCAAATCTGGTTTAGTTCTAGTTCAGATTCTAATTTAAATTCTAGTTAAGCTTTTAGTTAAGATTCCTACAAAGATTCCTTGCAGGATTCTAGATCAGGTTCTAGTACAAATTTTGACTCAGATTGCAGTTAAGACTCCAGTTCAAATTTAACTCTGTTTGAGTGTATATTTAGGTTATAGTTCAGAATCTTTTTCCGATTATTCTTCAGATTCCAGTTCAGATTCTACTTTAGCTTCTTCAGCTTCTAGTTTAGGTTTCAGCTCAGATTCTAGTTTAGATATAACTCAGATTGAAATTCAAATTCTAGCTAAGATAGTAATATAAGATTCTAATTCAGATTCTTTTTCGGATAATTCTTCAGATTCTACTTCATATTCCTTCTCAAATTTTAGTTCAAATAACACTTCAGATTATACTTCTAGTTCAGATTCTAATAGTCAAGATTCTAGTTTAGGTTCTAGTTCAGTTTGTATTTCACATAACAGTTCAGATATAAGTTCAGATTCCAATTCAAAATTTAGTTCAGATACTTGTTTGGATACTAGTTCTTATTGAAATTCAGATTCTCGTACAGATTCTAATTCAGAATGAAGTTCAGTAACTTAAATTAAGTTTCGATTAAAGTCGTAATTCAGATTCCAGTTTAAATAGTAGTTCAAATTGAAGTTTAGTTTTTAATTCCGATATAAATCGGTTTCTGATTATCTTTGTGACAATAATTCCGATTCTCACTCTCACATTTATTCCGATTCAAGTTCTAGTTCAGTTCTCCTTCAGTTCTAGTTCAGTTTTCCTTCAATTCCAGTTCAGTTCTCCTTCAATTCTAGTTCAGTTCTTCTACATTTCTAGTTTAGTACTTCTACATTTCTAGTTCAGTTTTAGTTCAGTTCTTTTTTAGTTCTTGTTCAGTTTTAGTTCAGCTCTAGTTCAGTTCTAGTTCAGTTCTTCTACATTTCTAGTTTAGTTCTTCTGCATTTCTAGTTCAGTTCTTTTTCAGTTCTTGTTCAGTTTTAGTTCAGCTCTAGTTCAGTTCTAGTTCAGTTCTAGTTCAGTTCAAGTTCAGTTCTCCTTCAGTTCTAGTTCAGTTCTCCTTCAATTCTAGTTCAGTTCTCCTTCAATTCTAGTTCAGTTCTTCTACATTTCTAGTTTAGTTCTTCTACATTTCTAGTTCAGTTTTAGTTCAGTTCTTTTTCAGTTCTTTTTCAGTTCTTGTTCAGTTTTAGTTCAGCTCTAGTTCAGTTCTAGTTTAGTTCTAGTTCAGTTCTAGTTTAGTTCTAGTTCAGTTTTAGTTCAGTTCTAGTTCAGTTCTAGTTCAGTTCTAGTTCATTTCTAGTTAAGTTCTAGTTCAGTTCAAGTTCAGTTTTAGTTCAATTTCATACCTTAGATTCTAGTTTAAATTCCGCTTGTGATTCTAGTCCAGGTTCTAGTTCTGAGTTTATTCCAGATTATAGTTCTTATTAAACTATAACTGTGAACTGAAATTCCATTTAAACTTTTAATGGAATTTCAGTTCACATTTCAGTTAAAATTTATACATTTTTGTTCGAAATCCGATTGATTTATTTGATTTTATTGCAAATGTTATTTCAGTTCTAGTTAAGTTCTAGTTTAGTTCAGTTCTAGCTTAGTTCAGTTTAAGTTCAGTTCTTGTTCAGTTCTAGTTCACTTCTCCTTCAGTTCTAGTACAGTTTTAGATAAATTCTAGTTCAGTTCTGGTTCAGTTGTAGTTCAGTTCTAGTTGTGTTTTAGTCCAATTTTAGTTCAGTTTTAGTTCAAATCTAGTTCAGTTCAGTTCAAGTTCAGTTCTAGTTCACTTCTCCTTCGGTTCTAGTACAATCGTAGTTAAGTTCTACTTAAGTTTTAGTTCATTTTTAGTTCAGTTCTAGTTCAGTTTAAATTCATTCCTTGTCAACTTAAAACTCACTTTCCTTTTAAATCATTTTTAAATTTCTGCTCGTAGTTCAATTTTAATCTATTGAGTTCCATACATTTTTTTATTAGATTTCATAAATATTTAAAGTGTTTGTATCATTAGCCTTCATCGCTTTATATTATTTTCCACCAAAAAAATCTCGATGGGATTATTCATAACAAAAATCATAATCATCATAATAATTTTTTATGATTTGCAAATTCTCTAGCACCCACAAAAACGCTTTAAATTTTCGATAAAAAAAATAACAAACCGACCTGCTTCACTTCGCCGTTCACGTGTTTTTTAGGTGGAATGGATTTTTTTCATAAATCCGATTAAGTTTAATTATTTCTGGCTACCGGCTGTCAAATTGTATGGATTTAACAACGTGAAAACAAAAAAAACAACCAAACATATTTAAAAAAGTATTAAAAAAAAGAGGAGTAGAGGAAGGAGCCGGTATATTAAAACCAAATCTATAGAAATGTGAAAGTGTTTTATGTGCTGCTGCTGCTGCCGTTGCCAACACAAACAACTAACACTTACGGCAACACTGATGTAAAATTAAAAAAAAAAAAACAAATAAACTCCTCTTTGAAATCCCTTTTTTTGAACAGCTGTGACATTATTCCCTAAAGTGTAAAGTTCCAAATATGAGTTCTTTTTTGTGTTCATTTTATTCAACCGTTATGATTATCAAATGAAAACATAAAAAATGGACTGATAGGAAACAGTTTAAAAAAAATAAAGTCAGAAAATATTAAAAAAATATATATATGTTCCAACCATTTGACTTCTTCACCCCAAAAGACCTTTTAAAAAAAACTGTAAAAAGAAGTCGGAACGAAAAAACTTTACACATTAATATAGGCTCTGGCCACAATTTTTCACATCACTATAGGCGACAATTACTCTGTCAGGTTGGGTGTTTGACTGGTTGGCAGACTGTTAGATCTATTTCAAATTGAACTGGTATGATGCAACATCTGCTCGGTCAGACATGGTAGATTGGATGTATAGACAAGTGTAAAATATATGCTGTGTATGTGCAGAGCTTTAGTAATTTGCCACTTTATATTTCAGCAAATATTCGAATAAATTGCATTTGGAATGAGCTACTCAGGATCATGGAAAAATTAAATCATAATTGGACTTCAACTGTGAATTAAACTGGAATGAAATTCATATTGATTGCGAAATTAAATAAAAATTAATCAGAATTGAACCAGATCATGTATAAAAGAAATAGAACTGAACTAAAACTGAAATAGAACTGAACCAGAACTGAACAAAAAATGAAATAGAACTGAACAAAAAATGAAATAGAACTGAACAAAAAATTAAATAGAACTGAACTAGAACTGAACTAAAACTGATCTAGAACTGAACTAGAACTGAACTAAAACTGAACTAGAACTGAACCAGAACTGAACAAAAAATGAAATAGAACTGAACAAAAAATGAAATAGAACTGAACAAAAAATTAAATAGAACTGAACTAGAACTGAACTAAAACTGATCTAGAACTGAACTAGAACTGAACTAAAACTGAACTAGAACTGAACTAGAACTGAACTAGAACTGAACTAAAACTGAACTAGAACTGAACTAGATCTGAACTAGATCTGAACTAGAACTAAACTAAAACTGAACTAGAACTGAATTAGAACTAACTAGAACTGAACTAAAACTGAACTAGAACTGAACTAGAACTGAACTAAAACTGAACTAAAACTAAACTAGAACTGAACTAAAAGTGAACTAGAACTGAACTAGATCTGAACTAGAACTAAACTAAAACTGAAATGGAACTGAATTAGAAATGAACAAAAAATGAACTTAGTCTGAACTAGATCTGAACTAGAACTGAACTAAAACTGAACTAGAACTGAACTAGAACTAACTAGAACTAACTAGAACTGAACTAAAACTGAACTAGAACTGAACTAGAACTGAACTAGAACTGAAGTAGAACTGAACTAGAACTGAACTAGAACTGAACTAAAACTGAACTAGAACCGAACTAGAACCGAAACAGAACTGAACTAGAAGTAGAACTAAACTAAAACTTAAATAGAACTTAATTAGAACTGAACTGGAACTAGAACAAAACTAGAACTAAAACGAAACTAGAACTGAATTAGAACAGAACAAAAAATTAAATAGAACTGAACTAGAACCGAACTAGAACCGAACTAGAACTGAACTAGAATTAAACTAGAACTGAAGTAAAACTGAACTAAAACCGAACTAGAACCGAACTAGAACTGAACAAAAGATGAACTAAGTCTGAACTAGAACTGAACTAGAACTGAACTAAAACTGAACTAGAACTGAACTAGAATTAAACTAGAGCAGAACTAGAACTGAATTAGAACAGAACTGGAATTGAATTAGAACTGAACTAGAACTGAACTAGAGCTGAACTAGAACTGAATTAGAACTGAACTAGAACTGAATAAGAAGTAAACTAGAACTGAACTAGAACTGAATAAATGAACTAGAATCTGAAATAGATTTTATACTAGAGTCTAAACTAGTAACTAAACCAGAATCCGAATTAGAATTTGAACTAGAGTCTAACTAGTAACTAAATTAGAATTATAATTACAATCTAAACTATTATCCAACCTGGTGTCTGAACTAGAACTGAACAGGAACCTGATTAAGAATCTGCACAACAATCTCAACTAGATTTTGAATTATAAAGAAGAAAGTAGAACTGAACCAGACCTGAGATAATACAGAAGTATAGTATTATTTTGTCATTGTATGTGAATTATTTTGTATTTAGTTTTATTGGAAATAAATATTTCTCTCCTCTTTATTTTATTCCATTTAGTTCGATTTCATACGAATATGACCATTTTTTAATAGTTGAACAAGTCAATTTTTTTTGTTGTGTCCTTTTGCTCAATATTGTTGTAGCTGATGTCGTTGTAAATGTTAAATTGTTCATAATTTTCATTGTATCTTTACAATCTATGCTATGAACTTTTTCATACATTCACATACATATGTTCATATACATATGTATCAATATACACATGTATATAACAGTTAACTTATATGTCTCTCTTTTAAACTATACATCGGTCTGTCTGTATTTTTCCCGGATTTTGTCTGTAGGCCAAAAATACAGTCGGCCTTTTGTTGTATTTGTTTGTGTATTTGCTTAAGTGTTGTCAGTAAATGTTTTTTTGTTTTGTTCGATTTTATTTTCATTTACATACATACATACATACATACATTCATATCAATATGTTTGTGTGTATTTTATCCATTTATTGGTCATATTTGAGTTCAATCGCACAAAAATATCGAATAGTTTTATATACAATTTGTTATTGTCATAAATTTGTTACAGATTGAAGAAGATTTTGTTATTTTTATTTGATTGCAATTTTCATTTCAGTGTTTTTATACGCTCCACCACCAAAAGTGGAGAAGAGGGTATATTAACTTTGTCATTGCGTGTGTAACGCTAAGAAGATATCATTTCAGAGCCCATTATGTATATATCTATTCTTGGATTATCTACATCTGAGTTGATTTAGCTATGTCCTTCTGTCTGTCTGTCTGTCTGTCTGTCTGTCTCTCTATCCCTCTATTTTTGACACGCTCACATCCACAATAATTGACAGAGCTCAATGAAATTTAGCCTGAGTATTTGCTATAGTCTTGAGAAATTTCCTATTTCATATCAGCGGAATTGGTTCAGCGTATCAAAAGATATAGACCGGTATCTGAGACAACCTCTATATTCCTGCGTATAATTTTTGGTGAAATTGTCAATTAGAAATCATTTTATGACTCATTAAGTGTTCCAGTGTTATATTTCAGAAAACCTTTATATATTGTATACCTTTGTGAGTGCATGTGTGAGTATATATGTATCATACATAATGTGATAAAATCACACGCATTTGTGGTAGAGGGTATTAAAGATTCGGTATAGCCGAATAAAGGACTTTTATTTGTTCTTTTTGTTTTTGTTATATTTTTCTTAATTTGTTAGTAAAATTTTACAATGTCTATATTTATTTTTTAAGTTCATATTAAATATTTTATTTTACTTTTTTATTTTATTTTACTTTTTTATTTTATTTTACTTTATGATCATTTATTTATATTTTTAAAATAAATAAAATTTTATAAAAATGCGAAAAGTATGCAACATTTTCAAGTTCGTTTAAATAACAAAAATATGCTTCATTTAATTTAAACTATTTTTTTGTCTGTATTAATTCCAATCAAAATATTTGTTTAATGGTAGAAAAATGCTTTGTTAATTGTGATATTCCTTTTTAAAAAGGGAATTTGCATTTATTTTTATTTTTATAAATTTAAAATAAAATAGATTTTAAATATTTTTACTTAATACAAAAAAATCTATTAATCCTAAAAGTATGCTTTGTTAAATTTCAAATAATAAAAATAATATATGTATGAGCCACAATATGAGATGAATTATGAATTGAATTGAGCTTTGCCAAGCCATGTCTAAAATCAGACAACACAATCAAGAACTGTGAAATAATATATAGTTTTAATCACTGGTGATGAAATTTTGAACCTTTTTCGAAAACCCTTTTGATTTGCTCATTTTCCTTGAACAGATAGTCCACCTCCGTTTAAAATGGACCACGATTTTGAACCCCCTTTTTTGCTTATTAATTTTCTTTTACCAGAAAAATCCAACATCTTTCTACAGACCTTAGCTCTGGGCAGTTTGAAGGATTTGCATCTCTTTGTACAAATACCACATTGTGACAGGATGACAAGTAAGACCAAAAATAATTTGTCACATTATGAAGTCTTATAAATGAAAACAGCCTCCCTATAAACATTCCTGAATATAAATTTCTGTATTTATAAACTCCGTTGTAATGACTTTGGAATATTTTGACTAATTTTGGGTCCTACCAGCCAACCTAACTTAACCTTGACCAGGAAGTTGCGAAAAATCTTCCTAAACATACGTTTGGTAATCCACTATGGATCAAGAGTATTTTTTTGGAAAACTAGTCTTCAATTTCCGTGGAATCTGTAGTAAATTCGGAAAAATCTAAATCAAATTCTGAAGTTGAATACGAACAAGAATCTAAAATATGAAAACTTTGGTAGAACTTGAACTAATATAAGAACCAAAATCTGAAATACAATCTGAATAATAGTCCCATCTAAAATCTGAACTATAGTCTAGACTGAAATATGTTTATGAACTAAAATCTAAACTGGAGCTTGAAATAAAGTCTAAACTAGAATTTGAAAAGGAATCCAAGGTAAAAATTTTATTAGAATAAAAATCTTAATCCGAACTAAAATCTATGGTAAAATCTGAACAAGATTCTTAAATAGAAACTGTAATCGAATTTAAATCTGAACCTAAAACTGTTTTAGAATTTGAAATAAAGTCAGTACTCGAATTTTAACTTAAGTCAAATAATTTGAACTGAAATCAGTATGAACTAGAATCCACACTAAAATTTTAACCAGAATCTGAACTAAAGTGTTGAACATCTGAAACTGAAGAAATTTCTGAACTAAAGTCTGATTTATTATCTAAATTAGCATATTGACTAAATACTAGAGTTTGAACTGAAATATTAATTAGAATCTCAAATCGATCTTGGACCTTAATAAGAACTATAGTTTAAACCGAATTCGGGACTAAAATCAGAATTAGAATCTGGTCTAAAGTCCGAACTAAAGTGTGGACTGGAACTGAATTAATATCTCAACTAGAGTCAGAGCTCAAAATTTAAACTAAAATAAGATATAAAGTGTGAACTAGAATTTTAAGTGATTTCTTAAAATTCTAGTTGGAACTACAATTTGAACCAAAATCGGGACTAAAATTAGAACTTGGAGCAAGTCGAAAGTTTGAGCTAACGTGTGGACTAGAATTTAATCTCAAATCTAAACTGAAATCGGATCATTAATCTGAATTAGTAACTGATCTTTCTAAAACTTAAACTAGAATCTCAGTTCAAGTGTGGACTAGCAATTTAACTAATTTCTGAACTATATTTTGAATTTGATTCTTAACAGAAATCTGGTGTTAAGTCTGAACTTTTATATAAACTGAAAGCAAACTGGAATCTGTATTAAAATCAGAACACGAATTTTGGTTATATACCGAAGTAGTTTGATCTTAAACGTAAAGGGTTTGAATTACTATCTGACCCTTTCTTCCCAAAAAATTATCTTCTTTTATTGCATTTTCTTTCCTACTCAGTCCATCATTTAAGGGCAACATGAATATAGGGAATGATAAACATAACGCTTTTATAGTGTCGTCGTCATGTACGATTAATTGCAGCTCATTAAACTTTATATGTGGAATTATCCTTAAATGCCTGACAGCCTGAATTGTTCTTATTGCTGTTGTACTAAATAAACAACAATAATAACAACAACAATGAATATGTAGTATATTTTATATTATGGTTATTGCACAACTCCTCCCCTACACCAGGGACAATGTATTCCTTATTCCATATATGATGATGATGATGATTGGTTTGAAATGTTAAGCAGCCTTAAAACCATTTAACCATTTAATACTCAAACAATTATACACAGAGAGTTTTTGTAACAACAACAATATTTATCCTGAAATGAAAATGAATTTATAGAATTTTTCCCTTATTTTGATGGAAATGGGAAAAAGATGTGATTTCGGGAAGGGGAGCATTAAGAAGATGGTGTAAAATATAAATGGACTCTTAAGGTTATATGAAGTGGTATGAAAAAGGGAGAATAATGAGGAAAACTTTTTTCTATAATGAGAGGTATTGTTGTCTCTTTGGAAGACGAACTAAATTAATTAAATTGATCAGTAAAATTAAATTCTAGATTCTTAATTAACTCACTGGATATTGGAAAATTACTATAATTTACTTCTGTTAAGTTTTCTTTCAATACTTTATTTTTGTTATCAAAAATACCGGATTTAAGTTCTCTTCACTGCTTGAGGTCTTTTAAGTCTTTTGTCTTAATATTGTTTTCATTTATTTCTTTCCGAATTTTTATTATCTTCTTATGTTCTTTTTTTCTTATTACTTCTTAATTTTTTTCTTTTCTCTTCATTTTTTATCATTTTTCTCAAGTGTATTTGTTTTCGTAAATCCCACATTTGTACATGACTTTATTGAACGGTCATATAAATTGTTAATGCAACTTTATTATTTTCATATAAATTATTATATTTTTTCAATTGTTTTGTCGTTTTTTGTTGTAGTTTAATGGTCTGTTCAATTGTATTGATATAAATTGATAAATTTTATGATAAAACATAACAAGAAAATATCAACAAGAGATTTATTTAACTCTTTTTGTAATAGCGGCAATATTTAGTAAAAATTATCATTTTTGAAAATTTTAATTTTTAGTGAAATTATTAATTTTTAATGAAAATTTAATTTTTTAATGAAAATTTAAATTTTTAATGAAAATTAAAATTTTTTGTGAAAATTAAAATTTTTTAGTGAAACTTTAAATTTTTAGTGAAAATTTTAATTTTTAGTGAAAATTTAAATTTTTAGTGAAAATTTCAATTTTTAGTGAAAATTTCAATTTTTAGTGAAAATTTCAATTTTTAGTGAAAATTTCAATTTTTAGTGAAAATTAAAATTTTTAGTGGAAATTGAAATTTTTAGTGAAAATTTAAATTTTTTGTGAAAATTGAAATTTTTAGTGAAAATTAAAATTTTTAGTGGAAATTGAAATTTTTAGTGAAAATTGAAATTTTTTGTGAAAATTGAAATTTTTAGTGAAAATTTAAATTTTTTAGTTAAAATTGAAATTTTTAGTGAAAATTTAAATTTTTAGTGAAAATTGAAATTTTTAGTGAAAATTGAAATTTTTAGAGAAAATTGAAATTTTTAGTGAAAATTTTTAGTGAAAATTTAAATTTTTAGTGAAAAATTAAAATTTTTAGTGAAAATTTAAATTTTTAGTGAAAATTTAAATTTTCACCAAAAATTAAAATTTTTAGTGAAAATTTTAATTTTTGGTGAAAATTTAAATTTTTAGTGAAAATTTCAATTTTTAGTGAAAATTTAAATTTTTAGTGAAAATTTAATTTAAATTTTTAGTGAAATTTTAATTTAAATTTTCAGTGAAAATTTCAATTTTTAGTGAAAATTAAAATTTTTAGTGAAAATTGAAATTTTTAGTGAAAATTGAAATTTTTAGTGAAAATTTAACTTTTTAGTGAAAATTAAAATTTTTAGTGAAAATTAAAATTTTTAGTGAAAATTAAAATTTTTAGTGAAAATTTAAATTTTTAGTGAAAATTTAAATTTTTAGTGAAAATTTAAATTTTTAGTGAAAATTTAAATTTTTAGTGAAAATTTAAATTTTTAGTGAAAATTTAAATTTTTAGTGAAAATTTTAATTTTTAGTGAAAATTTAAATTTTTGGTGAAAATTTAAACTAAAATCTGAACTAGAATGTGAAATAGAGTTTAATTCGGAAATATGATAGCAAATAAACTATAGAAGAATGTGAGCTTAAGTCTGCACTAAAATCTGAGAATCGAAAGTAGAATCTGAAATATAAAAATCTTAATCAGATTCTTAACTATAATTCAGTTATTTAAAAGTACTCTAAATGATACAGTTTCCTACATCAACCATGACATCTTTCTTAAGTGGTTCACAGTAATGATGAAGCGGTACCTGACCTCATTGTTTTTGGCCTGACTATAACAAAAAACATATTATTATAGGAAGGATTTTGAAAATTTACTCAGTCCAAATCATTATCCAAAAATTTCAAATAACTTTATTTCAAATTCCATAACACTTTTTTATTAATAATTTAAGTTGATCTGGTAACAATTAAAGTTAAATGTCACTTATCAACTTATTTGCAAAATGTCATCTTTAATTACGACTTTTTTCACCAAAATCAATGAGAAATTACGAAAGTCAGTGTCTCTTCGGTAGCTGCTTATAGCAGCCAACGAATTTTGGGAATTTGAGAATTATAATTAAGTGATTAGAAATTAAAACAGAGATTTAAATAAATTAAAAGAGAAACGTACAAAATTAATGTCAACAAAATGTAAATCGTAATTGAAAAAAAATGTCTGCGTCCTTAAATAACATCAATCTCAACAAAATGGTAAATATTAAAAAAAGACTAAAATCTTTAGTACAAATAACTTAAAAATATTCCCAACATAACCCGAACTGTAATTTAATGTTGCTCTACATAAATCTCAGTATAAGAGATTATTTTCTACTTATAAAGATTCTCCTTCTGATGATCAGGGATCATAACAACAAGAGATTTCTTCCATCTCTAAGTTTTATTTCTCAAAAAATTTATAATTTTCACAGAATTGTGTCAAAAAGTATAACGGTTCACTGCAATAACAATTATGAGCGATAATATTGATGCATAGAAAACCAGTAAAGAGAGAGGGAGAGAGAAGAGATAGAGAGGGAATAACGCACAAGAAAATAAAGAATAATAAACAACAAAAATAATTTGTAATAAACACGTTCATTTAAGTGACAAATTAATGCAGTTTTATTGAGACAAAAGCAAAGAAAATAACTACAGTGGGAAAGAAAAGTAAAACAACAATACAAAAAACATAAAAAAGTTCAAAAAATTAGTTCTAATTATAATCTAGTTCAAGTTTAGATTCGAATTTAGATTCTTGTTGAGTTCAAGTTTAGCTCTGTTTCTGTTCAGTTCAAGATCAGTTTTAGTTCAATTTTAGTTCAGTTCAAACTCAGCTCTAGTTTAGTTCTAGTTCAGTTTTAGTTCATTTGTAGTACAGTTCTAATTCAGTTCAAATTAAGTTCTAATTCAGTTCTAGCTCAGCTCTAGTTCAGTTTTAGTTCAGTTTCTGTTCAGTTCTAGCTCAGCTCTAGTTCAAGTTCAAGTTCAGTTCTGGTATAGTTGTAGCTTAGTTCCTGTTCAGTTCTAGCTCAGCTCTAGTTCAGTTCAATTCTAGTTCGGTTTTGGTTCAGTTCAAGTTCATTTCTAGTCCAATTCCAGCTCAATTCCTGTTCAGTTCCAGTTCAGTTTTAGTACAGTTTTATTCAATTCGACTTAAATTTTAATACTAAATCAACTTCTTATTAAAAATTCTACTTCAGATTATTGTACTTGTAATGAATAAGTTCTCATTGAGACTTAGTCCAGAATCCTAGCGAGGCCTAGCTCAAAGTTAAATTAAGATTCTGGTTTAAGGTTCAGCATACATTTTTTTTCATTAGTTGTTTATATTCTGGCTCAAATTCAAGTTTATGCTCTGATTAAAAACTTGTAATTCAGATTCAAGTCTGAAGTTTTCACAATTTTTTGCTTTATATTCTTAATCAGATTTTGCTGGAGATTAAAGTGCAAACTCTAGACCAGAATTCTGACTTTGGTTTAGATTTTAATTAGATGAATAACATAATATAGATTCTAATTAAAGTTCCACTTCTGATTTGATTCAGCTTTAGATTCTACTTTATATTAAGATTTCAGTCCAGATTCATATTCAAAGTTTGATTCATACGTTAATTTAGTTTTTGTTCAAATGCAAGTTCAGATTAAATTTTAAAGTCTAGTTCAGATTCGAGACTAGATTCTAGTCCAGCTTCTTCTTTATATTTAGATTTACGATCTTGTTCAAATTGTAATTCGGATTAAGTTCTTTTTCAGATTAAATTTTAGAATTTTTCACGGATTTTATCAAGTTTATATTTAGGTTCAGATTCTTTCTTTATAATTCCTTAGAGTTACTGGTTCATATTGAAGTTTAGACATCAGTCCAGATTCATATAGAATTTGAAGTCCTTATACAGGTTCAGATGTAAAGTTAGAGGTTTCTGGTTCTTTATTTAGATTTTCGTCATATTGTCATCAAGATCATGGTTATGATTCTAAATAGTTAAGATTATAGTCCAGATTTTTTCCGGAATTGAGACTTCAGTCCACATTCGAGTATTAATTCAGATTTTTATTCTGATTATTTATTTTTGACAGATTTCGGTCCAAAATGTCATTCAGATTTCTCTTTAGATGCAGATTTTTACAAAAATTCCAGTTTAGATTCAAATATATTCCTGTTCCAATTCTGCTTCAGAATAGTTTTCTAGATTCTGATCATGTTATAGCTCTTGATTTAGAATGAAGCTGTAGATTGTATTCGAACCCAGTTTCTTGTTCAAATTCTAGTTCTGATTTCACTCCAGATTCTGGTTCAGCTTTTAGTTCAGATTTATAATTCTAGTTTTGATCGCAGTTTTCTCCTTCACTTTAATTTTTATTTAAAAAGTTCCACCATATGAATCTTTTAGGAAAAAAGTGCATTTCCACAAATCAACTCTTGTTGAACGTGATAATACAGTTCTTGCAACAATAACAATAACAAAAATAGGAAAAATATTTGCATTTAAGTGAGACAATGTAAATGTTACAATTTAAATACCAACATGTTGCACTCGTTGCATATTAATACAAACTTCTACAGCCAGAATAACATGTAGAGATTTTATTTTCACAACATTCAGTTCATTTGCCTTTTGTCCATGTTCTGCATAAATGTCACAAATATATCCTTTTTGTATAAAATCTACAATTCTTTACACAAAAAAAGAAATATTTTAAATTTTTAAAACAACAAAAATTTAGAGAGAGAGGAAGAGAGGGAGAGAAAAAATGCTAAAATACTAAAATAACAAGATAACAGGATTTATATTTTATTTCTTTTTTGGTCGTTTTTCAACATTTGCAAAAATTTTAGAAAATATCCTTTCTGTACTCCTCTCGGTATGTATGGGTATGTGTGTTTGTTTATTTGTGTTAAAATGTGTGAAAATTTCACAAAATGATTTTATTCCCTTAAGGTTTAAAAATCGATAATTAAAGCCTATTTTACAGTTTGACACTGGAAAATGTCATGAATTTGTATTCATAACAAAAAACAAGTGAAAATGTTATGGTCGGTCAAGCTCGACTATGTAATACCATAAACCACAATGTTGGCTATTAATAGTAGTTATGATTAAGTGATTGAACGACCATCGTATAATTTTATTTTCAGATTTATTCTTAAGTGTGACGTATTTATGTGAAATTTTGGAGTTTAAAAATGAATTTGTGTGGGGGGTTAAATGAAAGCTAGAATAAAGTATGAGCTGACCCTCGTATAATTTCGTTTTTTGGTTATATTTATTTTAACTTGACCAGTTATGTTAACAATACCAAAGTATATGTTAGATTTATGCCCTTCAAAATGTTATTTCGAAGGGAGCTTGTATGGGACAAATAAGAATCAATTGACTGAATCTCGCATTATTTGACACATCGTTTTAAAATATCACTTTATAGTTAGGACTTAAAACCTCATTCTGGGAGGACATTTGTGCGGGAGTTACTCGAAATATTGGACCGAAAATGTCGAATTTCACTAGGTTTCGTCCTTGGGCGAAAGTTCGGACTTAAAACCTCATCCCGGGAGGACATATGTGTGGAAGGCAACCGAACACGGTGAGTCTCAATAGGCTTCGTATTTTATCCAAAATAAAATAATGTACCAAATTTCATCTGTAGTGTGTTCACATCGTTTGCATGAATAGCAAGCAGTACAGACAGACAGACGGACGGACATCGTTAAATCGACTCAGAAGGTGATTCTTAGTCGTGCGGTACATTTGAGGGTGGATATAACACAATTCATTCTATACGTTACAAACATAAGAACAAACGTATTACCCCAACAACCTAACGGTGGTGTAGAGTATAAACCCTACATTCTCTGAATGTATCCATGTATGTATGCATGTGTGTATGTATCGTCTAAATGATCAACCAATTTTATTCATATACAAAAGTTGTATTTGCCAACTTCAAATCTTTTGCATAGAAAATGTTTAAATCTCCTTTTTATTCGATGTTTTTTTATTTTGTATTCAAGCTCACAATTGCTGACTGCAATTGCAATCTCTAAATTCCAATGGTCATTTTTGACAGTTTATTACTTAATTATAAATTGACTTCATCAGCAGTTGTAGAGCTGAGTACGAGCTACAGTAGCAACAGCAACGGCAATAGCAGCAGCATCATCATTATTATTATCATCAACATTATCATTTAGGGGATAATTTTAGTTGTATGTATTTTGTGTTTATGTATGTGTGTGTGTGTGTTGTTGTTGCCTCAGTGGCATAACAGAAATATTTTGTTAGTGTCAAATTTATAATGTCCATGGAGAATTGTTGTCGTACACAAAAACCAAACCAAATGTTTAGTTAATTGTTAGGAAATTTCTAATTAACAATTTAAAATTATCTCATATGCATAATAAACATATGTTTGTCTGTCTACCACTTGTATAACTGGTAGGGGAAAACTTCTAATTTAAAGGGGGCCAGATTAAGAAATTTAGATTTTATGTTTTAGGTGAGATTAACACTCAAGTACAGACACAGTTTAGTTTAACTACCAATTTCGATACTGATTCATATTTTTAGTTCGAAATATAATTCAGATTCTGAAAACTTTTCTAGTTGAGATTCAAGTTTAAAAGATTTATTAAGACTTAGGTCAGATGGTAATTTTATTAAGAATTAAGAATTTCAGTTCAGAATTCAATTATTTCTTAGTTGGAATTATTATCCGTAATCTTATTGAGTAAAGGATTATAATTCGGAATTCTATCCAGATTTCTTATTTGGATCTTAATTCAAATTTTAATTCCGATTCTGGTCATATTATAAGTTCGATTTGGTTTAGTTACTAGTTTAGTTGTTATGTTTCCTACCTCGGTTTCTAATACATATTCAATTTCAGAATCCAACTGATTTTCTAGTTCGAATAATATTTTGGACTCTAATTCGGAATCTAGTTTTGATTCTAATTTAGTTTTAAATTCAGACTCTACTTTAAATTCCGGTTTAGATTTAAATTATAAATTCAAATCAGACTTTAATTCGGATTCTAGTTAGTATTTTAAATCAGATTTGGTTCAGATACCAGTTCAGATGTTAGTTTAAATTCATGATCGGCTACCAATACCAATTTCAGTTGGAAATCGATATTTAAGCCCAGACTCTAGTTCAAATTATATTTCGTACTCTCCAGTACAAATTCTAAATTAGATTTAAGTTCAATCTTCAGTCCAAACTCTTGTTTCAATTTTACTTCGGTTTTTAATTTTTAATTTAGATCAGATTTTAATTTAGGTCCCAATCCATTCCGAATATAGTCGACATGTAACTCTGATTTTAGTTCAGACTCTTGTTCACATTAAAGCAAAGATTGTGGTATGAATTTGAGTTCAGATTCTATTTAGACTGTGCAGTTTTGATACAAATTCCAGTATGGATTCAAGCTCAGATAAAAATTTTGATTATAGCTCAGATTGCAGTTTGAACTCCAATTCAAATATCAAATCACATTCCAGTACAGAAAATTTGTTCATTACAATAGTTATCATACAGGTAATAATATCTATTATAATTTAGATTCTGATTTATATTCACGTACCACAAATTCTAGACCAGATAATATATCAGATTCAGGCTTAAATTCCAATTTATACAACAGATGTATAAAAGACAAAAATGTAATTCAGTTAAGCTTAAACCTTCTCTCGGTTCAGAATTCTGCTAAGATCTTGACTTAATTTCAAGTTGAAGTTAAAATTTCGTTTAGAGTTCATATTCTGATTTGAAGTCAAAACCTGCAGTTCAGTTCTAGTTCAGTTCTAGTTCAGCTCTAGTTCAGTTTAAGTTCAGTTCTAGTTCAGTTTAAGTTCATTTCTAGCACTGTTCTAGTTCAGTTCTAGTTCAGTTTAAGTTCAGTTTAAGTTCGTTCTATTTCAGTTCTAGTTCGGTTCTAGTTCACTTCTAATTCAGTTCCACTTCAGTTCTAGTTCAGTTCGATTCTAGTTCACTTCTAATTCAGTTCTAGTTCGTTTTGGTAAGCTTTCCCCTCCCTGCATTTAATACGTCATCTATTTTATATTTATAAATGAAAATTTAATAAAATTAAATTTTATTATTAATATTTTATTTGCAAAAGGTAAAATATTATGTTTCCTTTAAATGAATCTAATTTCAATTTCTATTAATTTTCCATTTTAATTGATTTTATTTCTCTGTCCCTCTATATATGTATCTGTGTGTGTGTGTGTGTGGGTATTTGTATTTTATATAATATATTTAAATGTATTAGTAGATACTTTAAAACACATTGAACGTGACCAAGTACTTTAAAATAAATTTACGAGTGGACACAATTTATGTGGCCCAGAGATTTAGGTGACTGTAAATACAATTTTTGTTTAAAAAACCAGAAAAATTAAGTGAAAATATTTTGAATTTATTTAATTAAAATTTAAAGGATTTTTTTGAAGGATATTTTAAATAATGACATAAACAAGTATGAATGCTATATTCGGCTATGCCAAAGTATGAAGTATGTATGAAGTTAATACGTTATGTTTGGTATATACACACACATACACTCACACTGGTATATATTATATAGAAAGTTTTTGTTTTAATTTATAGGTTGTCTCACATGTCAGTGTAAATCCTTTAATGTACTGACCTGAGTTTACTGGCTTTAAATAGGAAACTTTTCAGGACCATAACAAATACTCAAGCATCTTCGTTCAGATCTGTTAATTCATGTGGGTGTAAGCGAGCCAACAACAGACACAGACAGAAGGTCACATATAAATCGAGGCAGATTTTGATTTGATGCAAGATTATGAATGCATTATAGATCTGAGATGATTCCTTCTTAGCATTAAACACGGAATGATAAAGTTAATACACCCTCTACACCACTTGCGATGGTGGAGGGTATGAAAGGGAATAAATCTATATATATAAAAAATTAATCTATGTTTGTTTGTTTATTTGTTTGTTTGGGAATTATGAACAGCTAAACTGCTGGACCCGATACCTAAAAGTAACATTGACTATAAAAAGTTTCTACAGAACCAGGGAGAGAGTTAGGCCCCATACAAAGTAAATATTGATTGTCAAATATCTAAAGATATATAATAGAGAGAATTTTTAAATTTGGCTTTAATCACTTCTTCAAGGAACTGTTTTACTGGACAAAAATGTAGGACGGATAATATTAGGGGCAGAGGTTACCCCCATATAAAGAAAATGTTGTTATCGAATATCTAAAAAACCACTTCATAGAGAATTTTCAAATTTGATTCCAATAACTTTTCAAAGAACTCTTTTACAAGCCAAAATGTGGGGCGAATAGAATCAGAGGGAGAGGTAGTCCCCATATAAGAAAATGTTGATAATCGAATATCTAAAAAACCACTACACTGAGAGTTTTCAAATTTGGTCTTAATAAATTTTTCAATTAACTTTTTACTGGACAGAACAAAGGGCGGAGAGGATGGGGAGAGATGTCCTCCAAACAAAGAAAATGTTGATTATCGAATATCTTAAGAATTTTAACAGTAAAAGTTCACAAATTCAACCTCAAACATTTTTATTTTTTACCGATCAAAATATAGGACGGGTAGGATTAAGGGGAAAGCTTTCCCATACAAAGCAAATATTATTTATTGAATATCTTAGGAACTGTTAAAGCGGGAGTATTTAAATTGGTTATAATTATTTTCTTTTCTACCGGCTAAAATTTAGGACGGATAGGGCCAGGGGGAAAGATCCCCCATAGAATGAAAATAATGATTATCAAATATCTAAAGTACTATAACACTTTCTCTAGGAACCATTTCAGTGAACAAAATGTAAGAACCGATGGGACCCATGGGGAGGTATACCCCCATACAAGAAAATAATGATTATTAAATATCTAAACGACTATAATAGCGAATGTTTTAACTGGACAAATTGTAGGACTGTTAGGATCAAGAGAAGAGGTAGTTGCCATGCAATGCAAATATTAAATAAAATTTTTGACCGCACAGGGCATTTGGCAAAATGTCCATTGCGTAAAATTTTTTAATACACTTTGTGATTTGTGAAATTTCTTTCGAGATCTTGAACTAAGGAGATTGTGTATGCAGCAAAGCGCAACGGGTAAATGCAGGTCTAATATATTAGTTCCATTTAAGTTCAGATTTTTTGATTATTTTCCAGATTTAATGGAGAGACTTTAAAGATTTGGTTAATTTTTTTTTAATCAACTTTTTTTAGTGTCTGTGGCCCTTTAAAAGAAGACCACCATTTGGATTTGTTGCTTCAAAAAAAAAACTCACAAGAAATTTGCATGACAGACATAAAGATAAATAAATGAATGTTCTGAATTGTATATAAATGTCTTGAAATGAGTTTTTGTAGCAACAAAAAAACAATAAGAAAACATTATAAATGTAACAAATAAATGCAACAGTAAATAACAACAATGGAATTCTAATGAAACACCCTCTTGCAACATTGCAAAATGACTTCCAACATTAAGAATGAAACAAATAAAAAACACAACTTTAAACAAGAAAAGAATGTTAGAGTCGGTCAAGCTCGACTGTGTAACACCCAACACCACATTGTTGGTTATAAATGGTAGTTACGCAAAAGTGATGTTCGACCCTCGTATAATTTTATTTTCTAATTTATCCTCAAGTGGCCAGTACATTGTTGTGAAACTAACATTTATGTGAAATTTTGCATTTAAAATGGAATTTGTATGAGTGGTTTCATGAGAGCTAGATTACATTATTGGTCGACCCTCGTATGATTTTGCTTATATTTATCTTAATTTAACCAAATATTACAACAATACTAATGCATATGTGATATTTATGTCCTTCACAGTGATTTTTGCAGGGGGATTATGGACCGACCCTCGTATAATTTTGCTTATATTTATCTAAAGTTGGCCAAATATTATAACAATACCAGCATATATGTAAAATTTATGTCATTCAAAGTGATTTTTATAAGGGGGACCGACCCTCGCATTATTTTGGCATATCGTTTTTGAATATCATAAGATTTATATATGCAAAATTTTGTTAAAGTCGTTTTATATTTAAGACTCTTATGAGTTTAAAACCGCATTCCGGAGGACATTTGTATGGGTGGTATCTAAAATATTGTACCGAACATGGTCAATTTCAAAGTTCTGAGCAAAAGTAATAATATGTGCCAAATCTCATCAAAATATCTCGAAAATTGCAACTGTGTAGATTATTTACAATGTTTACATGGACGGCCAGCCGGCCACACAAACTCATAATACCACTACTG
>PYHX02000413.1:87834365-87883030 GCA_004302925.2 Cochliomyia hominivorax | reverse complement strand
AATTTAAAGTCAGTCATGTCCGACAATTTAATACCTACACCTCAATTGTTTTTATACATGTTAGCTTTTGGAAACGATTATGTGGTATTTGTTCATTTCAAGATGATTTTTCTGGTGATTGTAAGAAGCTAAAGGAAACTATGGATCGGGCATCGTATTTTGCAAAATACTATTTACTTATGCTTTTTTCTAATATAACTAATTCTTGCGATAATATCGTTGTATATAAAGGATCTAAGTCCTTGGAAGTTATATTTGGAAGGGGGAGTTGTGTGGGACCTATGAGAAATATGCACCGACTTCGTATAATTTGGTATATAAAATTAGAATATTATATTATATATTTTGCCAGATTAATATTTAAGAATTTTATGACTTTAAAAACCCCATTCCGGGAGGAACATTTGTATGAGGACTAGGTAAAATTATGAACCCGTCAGCACACAATTTCAATAAGTGTCAACCATGAGTAAAATTGCAATCTGGCTTTTGTTCATAATATTTACATGGACAGTGTGAACAAAACGGATGGACTGAATCGTTAAATCTACTCAGAAATGTTTCTGAGATGAACGGTTGACTTAAAGATGGTGGAAGCAATATTTTTCTGACTTTACAAACTTTGCATCAAGTACAGAGTGATGTAAAGTATAACTAGTTTGTCTAAAGTACAATAGTTAAAATATGACATATATTTAAATAAATACTGCCTACTTTAAGTGCTCGCAAACATTAAATTATGCTGCCTAGTTTTCGGCAAATTATTATTTTTAATATGCTTATTTTTTATAAAATTTTAAATTTTATCTTAAATAAAATAACAAAAAATTTCAATAAAATTTCAAATCTTTGTGGAAATGAAGTGTTCGATTCAAATTAAAATTTTTATTGAAATTTAAAATTTAAGTGAAAATTAAAATTGTTTTTTTTTAATTTTCACGAACATTTAAAAATTTTTAATAATAAAAATCTTAGTCGAAATAATAACTTTAACGTTTGTAAGGTTTAGTCAAAATATGTTTTTTAAATATTAAAGAAGAAAGATAAAAACTTTAATAAATTTTGAATTTTTTTAGAAAATAAAAATTTATTAAATTAATTAAGAATGGAAATTTGATGGAAACTGAAGATTTGAGTGAAATTTAAAATTTTATCCAGTACTGGATTATTAAATACTGGAATTATAGAAACATAACAATTTTACATTTAATTGAAACCATAACATTTTTTTAAGAATTAATTGATTGATTGATTTTAATTGAGAATTTTTAAACAAATTTAAATTTTAGTTAATGATAATGTTTAACTATAAGTTGAGAAAAACCATTGTATGCTTTAGGTATATGAACAAATTAATAATGAGGCATATTTTTGTGGAAATTTAAATGAGAAATTCCCTTCTCAATAGGAGAAACAAACAAATACTAAATGATTTTATGTCTTTAAAAAATAAAAAAAATAAAAAATATTTATAAAACGTATGATTATATAATTAAATCGTAAAAAGACACTTTTATATATCAAAAGCTGCAGAATATATTCATCATTATACAGATAAAGTCAAAAATAATTTTACTTTGATTCAGTAGTTTTAGAAGTTAATAATAATTTGCCTTTCAAATTTAAACCTCTAATATTGTATAAATTACAAAGACTGAAGCATATGTTGGGTGTCATCATAACTTTTGAAAGTTAGGAAAACCTTGCTGGATATCTTCGCAAAAATTATTTATTTTTACAAAACTAAAGAAAATTAAGGAATTAAGATTTATTCGTTATAAATTAAATAACAAAGTTAAATAAATTTTGGAATAAAAATAAAGAATTAATTTAAAAAATTAAAGAGGCAATAAAATTTTTAAAATTTTTAGGTCGAAATTTAAAATTTATTTAAATTTTCATACTTAATTTTTCATAAAAAACAGTAATGTACTTTTCTTTCTAATAATTAATTTTAATCCTGAAATATGCTTAAGTTTTTAAATGATAATTTTTTGCTTGATAATAAAAATATGATCGTATAAAAACTAAAATCTATTTTCAGGACTAAAAGTTAACTTTAAGAAGAGCACATTTTTGGGCAAAAATATTGAAAAATTTAATGTCTATTATTAAGCTTAAAATACTAAAACATCTTAAATCATAAAGTGTTTATTATTTGAAATGTAAATTCAAATAAAAGCCAGCATATTTTTGAAAACATCGTAAGAATAATAATAAATAGAAAAATTTTATTTCGATTATCTTGCAAACGAAATTAATTAAAACTGAAGCATATGTTTAGGCTGAGTCTATTTACTTTAAGAGTATATGTTTAGGCAAAGTTTAGTTCTGTAAAATATTTACTATAATAAAATTTAAGCAATAATTCTGAAAAATTCTATATAAATTATATACAATTAAATTAATTTGAAAGGTTTAGGTTGCCTTATAACTTACAATATATTTAAATAATTTTTTAAGAAAAGTTAATAAGTTTCATAAATTTCTATCACATATTTAACTTCAAAATTTCCACAAAAATTGAGCACTTCCAAATTCTTTATTATTCACACTTTATCACATATATTTAATGACTTAAAGTATTCAACAGTTTTTGTCCAGAATGTGTTCAAAAAATATTTGCTAATAATTTTAAAAAAGTTTTTCACGGAAAGATCCTTTTCAAAATTTTCAAATAAATTTTTGAAATCAAACTCACTTTATATATTTTACACTCAAAAAACTTAAGTATATTCAAAGGTGAATATTTAGTTTCATCATAAATTGCAAATCATTTGTTTAGTTATCAAATATCAAACATTAAATAATATTTAATTTTTTAAATAAACAAGTTTAAAAACTGAAACCTGAAAGTATGTCTTATTTTTTGTGATATAAATAATTTGAAATATTTTATATTATCTGCATCTAAAATATGCTTTTATTTCGTTTCAAACGCATTCAATACTAAAAATATACTTTTGTTTTTGAAGAATTGTTTTTAAACTTGTTATTAAATTTTCAAATATTAAAACTTATAAGTATGATGAAGTTAAAAATTATGCTTTACTTGCTGTCTTATAAATTATTAAAAAATACATATTTATCTAAACTTCTCAAGAGACAAATATTGATTATTTTATTAATATTTATACCTCTATTTATTTTTTATATTTTACGATTTGAAAACTTCAGTCCTAAAATTATGCTTTAGTTGCTTTTCAAATTTTATTTAATTTTCAATTATTTACTTTTCACATTAGGCTTAGGTTTTTGATTCCAAAATAAAGAAATTGAACCTTAAAGTATACTTTGGTTTTTGTGTTGATCGTTTGTGGTATAAAACTTATTTCAAAAAATTTTAAATATTTAACCAAACATTTTTAAAATTCTTTTTTAATATTTAGAGGTAAAAATAGGCTTTAATTTAAAATTTTTATTGTTCTATCCTAAAAGTATGCTATGTATTATTTTTGAAATTTATATAATTTTCAAAACTTAAAATTTCAAAAAGGACTTTTTTCATTTTAAAATTAATAAAATTTGAGGACACAAAAATAATGCATTCTTAAAGGCTATGTTTTTGTGGTGTGAAAATATTGGAAAAATTTGATATTATTTACCTAAAAATATGCCAATCAAAAACTATGCTTTAATTTAAAAAATTTTATTTACCAAAGCTTTAAACATGCTTGAATTATTTTATTTTAAAACTAAGAAATTCTAACCTTAAAGTATGCTTTTGTTTTCATAGCGTAAGGAAATTAATTAAATACAGAATTAATATATATTACAAGTAAAAAATTATTATTGAAGAATTCCAACCTAAAAGTATGCTTTAATACATAAAGGTATGTTTTGGTTTAGTTTAAGTATGAAAAACATTTAAAAAATTTTACTAAAATTGTGACAAGTCAAAAACTACCTAAATTTTTATTATTGAATCTTGGGAATAGGTTTTAGTTTCTTGTTTTAAAATTTCAATATTATAAAAATTTTATCCTAAAACTATGCTTTAGTTTTCAGTTAAAAAATATTTAACCACAAATTTTATAAATCATGAAAAAAGGTAAAAATTTTGATAAAATATTGATAACAATTGTTATTAAATATTTAACCACAATTAGCCTTAAGATAGGCTACACATTTTTTGCTTTTCTTTTTACATAACACTGTACTAACCGTTTTAGGCTTAAGGTAGGTCAGTTTCTTCTTTTATTTCTTATACAAATTCCTTTACAAAATTTTTATGATTTTAGGGGATTTTTTTCGCGAATTTAACAAATTGATATGATGATTTTGTTTTAAATTTGCACAATTTTTATATTTTAATTTAAATGATTTTTTAGTTTAACGTTTTTAAATTAAAAAAAAAATTCTCTTAGTTATTTTTTTACAAAAAATTTCTTCATTTATTTTTTCACAAAATGATGGGAATGAGTTAAATAACAACACACACTCTCTTATTTTGTTTGTATTTTTTTTCTGGTGATTTAGGAAAAAAATAACACACGTTTATTACGTTCTATGCATTGGCATCCTTTCGTAACCGTAATTCGCGTTAAACTGATCCTTACAATTCGTTAAAAAGCGCATTGGCCCTTTTTTTAGTGCAAAACGACAACAACTACAACACAAATTTTGTTGTCTTTTTTATTTTGCAAAACCAGAAAACAAGAAGAAGCAGATGAAGGAAACATTGAATTGGCAAAAATATTTCACATTCACTATTTCTGAAACGAAATGCAGTTTCAAAGTTTTAAAGCAACACACGAGGAGTTAGTTGGTTTTATGTAATACATGAATTTTGTATGACTTTACGACGAGCTCGACATGTAGATGTGTAGGAAAAACGACAACAATAACAATATTTCACATTAACACGAGCAACTTTAAAAAGGACTAAGGCAACGAACGAACATGTGTGTATGTGTGTAACAAAGTGTCGTGGTTTGGTTTGGGCTTAAATGCAAGACGACCAAAAATTGTTATTTTCTAAAAAAATAGTAACGAGAAATCGTTAAAAACGACTAATTTTTTTCGGAATATAAAGCAGACACAAAGAAGTTTTTTCTTATTAAAAAAGTATAATTTTTGTAGCAAAACGAAAATTTTAGATTTTTATTTGCCGTATGACCAAGTTATCGATAATCGTTGTTTTTTTTTTTTTTTGTTAAAGAAATTTCGTGAAAACTTTCGTTTAGTTTGTGAATTGCAACACGAGCGTAAAGATTTCTGTTGCATACAACCTGTATGATAGAAATTGCACGAAACTATTGCCTACTTTCGGGCCGGCATTTTCTCAGCAACATGTTGAAAAGCTTGCCAAATGCTTACGAACAATTATGAATTAAATTATTTTTTAAATAAATATTTTTTTAATTAATTTCAATTATTTAAACACCGTTTTTATGGCCATTAGACAAAATAAATAAACAAACGCCTAAAGTTATGCTTTACTTTACAACAACTAAAGTTAGCTCAGCAAAAAAACAGAAATTTATATAAACAACAACATGTTGCCACAAATTCGCCGTAAAAGTTATATGAAAATTCATCTCAATTTATTTAATAAAATTTTACTTTTTTATCTTCTTAATTTTTAAAATTTAAATTTTTTAAAAAATATTTTTCCAAAAGTTTAAAAAAATTAAATCTTTAAAAAAAAATCAACATTTTCTTTTGATTTCTCACCTTTCAATGAAAGCTTTCTTTTTGCTCAAAAGCTTTTTGAGTTAAATCTAAAGCGAATTCATTTCAGTTACTCTTAGTTCCATTTCTCTTTCATTATTTCGCCCCATTAAGAGTAAAAGTCTCCACTTTAAAAGCTTTTTTTGTTTATTTTTGCTTTATCAAAAGCTTTAGGGGAGGTGTGACTTTATGCTTAACATTTTAGTAATGGGGGTTGTTTATTATTAAGGGTTGGGTACTTTTGGCCACTAGTTAGTAATTCATAACATTCTCCTATGACCATGATAGTCAATGAGTATAAAAATTACAAAAAAAAAGAGATAACAAATTTTTGTATTACAGACTTAAACTTTTAATTTCTTTAACTAAAATATTTAGTAATTAAATTTACGAAATATAATATGAAATTTAAAAGGGGGCCTTTAAAGGTAAAGAGAGATAAAGTTTGGCGTATGAAGTTAAAGGATTTAATGATTTAATTCCATTTAGAGGCGAAAAGACAAAACCGGCAATTTTTAAAGCTTAATAGACAAACATGGCTGCTCCTGAATATATAAGTCTATTTCAACAGATTTTTTATATAAAGAATCTGACAAATCGGTAAATGTATATAAATCTGTTTAAAATTTTTATACCCTACACCACTGAAGGTAGTTGGGATATTATGCGTTTGTGCTGATGTTGGTAACATATAGAAAAAAGGGCATTAAAGCCACCTTTAAATATACCGGCTGACTCAGAATCAGTAGATTTAACGATATCTGACTATACGTCCGTCTGTCAGTCTGTCCGACTAGATGTCCATGTAACACTCTACAAATCATAATTTTTGAGATATCTTTATGAAATTTGATACGTATTATTATTTTGGTCCAAGCCTATTGAAATTGACCATATTCGGTCCAATATTTTAGGTACCTCCCATACAAATGTTCTACCGGATTGTTTTAAGCTCTTAAAGGCCCTAAATATAAAGTGATTTTTGAACGAAATTTTACAGAAATAAATTTTATGATATTCAAAACTGATGTTCAAAATTATTTTAGGTTCGGCCCATAATTTTATGTAGCTTCCATTTAACCCCTCAAAAAAAATTCATTTTGAAACGCATAAATTTCACATAAAAGTAAGTTTCACAATAATCGACTGTATACTTAAGAATAAATCAGAAAATAACATTATTCGAGGGTTGTTCAATACTTTTTTGTAACTACCAACATTGTGGTGTAGGGTATTACATAGCGGGCTTGACCGATTAAAACATTTTAACTTGTTGAGATGTCCAACTTTTGGATTTTGGGGACTAACTCCCACTATAAATAATATAAATATATGACATTTTATTGAAATCGGAAAGCTTTTCGTAGGTGGGTCTTAAGAAGTTCACTGTATGCTTGCATGTGGATAGGACCAAAGCAAAGTCCTGCCATACAAAATAAGTATTACTTATTGAATATCTAATGTTCTACAGCGAGTTTTGAAATTTGTTCACAAACGATCTCAAATAAAATCGAAATAGTGGAAAAATCTAGAACGGATTAGAACCCTCAAGACTCTAGAGGAGTAAGTACAAGATAAATGTTTATTATCGAATAAAAAAATAATAAAGCTAGAGGCTTACAGTTTAATCGCAAGTTATTTTATATTAATTTATAAATAGGAGAGAGGTACCCTAACCCAATGCATATATAACTTAACCAATATCTGCATGACCTTTAGAAAAAGACTTTTGAAATTTTGTTCAAAATTATCTTTAAAGAAAGTTATTAAGAGGAGGAGATGTAGGACGGCTACAGTTAAGTGGAGATGCATCAAATATTAATTTTCGAACATCAATAGATCCCATACAGCTAAAGTCTTTAAATGTTGTTACTATGACTTTTAATGAAACTGAATTTTAAGACAGATAGCGTCTTCTTCCCTTGACTTGAAACACATTTAGAGAATAAAATGTGAGGGCTGAAAAGATCGTGAGCAGGAAATATTAATTGTCCAATATCTATGGAACTATTGTAGCGAAAATTCAAACATTTGGTCTTTAATACCACCAAAAATGCTAAGGATGACAAAGTTAATAGACTCCTTAAACTTTATATATTTTTGCATTAAATCAAATTCTGAGTCGACTTAGGAATATCCATTTGTCTGCCGGTTCTGACACGCTTACAACCACAATAATTGTTAGAGATCAGTAAAACTGGGTCCAAGAAGCTTCCTGAGACAACCTCCCAAAACTGATAAATTTGATCAACGATTATGACTAAACAACCTACTTTATTTGTGTAAAATTTTGGCGCACAGGTATTGCATTTAGTGGAAAACGTAAGACAATACAAAAAATCAATAGAGTACAGGGCAGCCGTACCCCTCACAAACGAAACTGTTTATATCGCAAAGCTCTATAATAAATACAGGAAATCACGCTATTTTAGCACGTGAATAGAGGTTTGGTAACGCAATATTGAAAAATTTATGGAAAAGTTATAAGGAATGGTATACCCTTTTTGCATACAGTATATCGCTAAAACTGTAACGGGAAATTTCAAGAAATTTGGGACGGTGATAAAACGTGTATAATAAAAAATTTCGAATAGGACACGGAGAGTGTTATTACTTGTACAAACAATATTTTTAATATCGCATGTCTCCAAAACTGTTACAGGAAATCTAAGGAAATGCAAGAGAAAAAGTCATTTTGAGATAGGATATGTGGGAACCAATTCCCACAATTAATTCTAAATCGATCAAGGTGGAGACAATTAATGGTTCAGCATAGCCGAATAAAGAATTCTTACTTACATTTTTTAACTATATAAGGAAATCTGAACTGCCGGGATATCGGTCCAATAACTTAAATACATTTCAAAACAAAGATCCGGGGAAATTGCAATTATCAATTTAGTTGCAATTGAGACTCAACTTTTTGGTTGAATGTATTAAGAGATCTTTTAGATGAACTGACTAAACATCGCGCACAATTTGGTTGTAATTCCAACTGTGAACAACTCAAAAACTTGAACAGGGCAAAGTAGTATATGAAACCATGTTTTTAAGAGGAACCACAAGGGTCTATAAAAGAATTACTTTTTTTACAAACAAAAAGTTTTACAACTTTAAAACATTTTGCTACCGATTTGTCAAATTATGTCTTCTTCATTTTATCTATGGAAAAAACTATGCGGTTCAATTTTGTCAAAATTATAATGCTTCACACTTCAGCTATCGGTATGATGAATTTTAAGTAAATTTTTTCCTAAAATTTAAATTTTTATAAAAATTTAAGTTTTTTTTAATAAAAGTTATATACATAAGGATTAAAAATACATCTAGTATCTTCATAATTACCTTAAGAATAATATTTTCTCTCAACATCGCTGCATTCAAAGAATCATTATATCAGGTAAAAATGTTTCACTTCTGAAATCCACCCTTAAAAAAGAGGAATAATAAAAGAAAAGTGCATGATCAAATTAATAAAAATGTGTGCTCACTAAAGATTTTTTGCTTATAATTCTCATTGAGTTCATTTAAAATTGTGTACAAATACTTTAGTTTAAGCGGTGTTTAGTTATCGCTTCTCGGCCTTATGGCTAAGATCAAAGTGTAGTATCTGTTCTTATCAGCTTAACATCTGATAGATCCTCCATCGGAGGACAACAAATGTTAAACTGATTTTTGGAAATAGACGGAATGTTTAGGGGCTTGCTCCACTTCTGTCACGGGTTGCCCCGGTATTGCAGTACCGCCGGGATTTCGGCCCAATAATTTAAATAAATTTCAAATTTAAACAAGGAGAAAATTTAGTTGTAGTAACGCTTCGACTTTTTTGTCGCTTAAAGATTCTTGAAATAAAACTTTAAAACAAATCTTGTTTGAGAATCGTTTTAGTGATGAGACTCACTTGAGTCGATTAAACTATGTCCGTCCGTAGGTCTGGACGGCTGGCTGGCTATTTGTCTATGTAAACCTTTGAACAAAAAGCGGGCCTCAGTTTAAAAGAGATCTTAATGAAATGATACCCCCAATACAAATGTTTCTCCACGGAATGGAAATTTAAAGTCGAAAAGTCCTTAATATAAAAAGATTTTACGAAATTTGGCACAAATCAGTCCCAAAGTACTCTAAAACAAATTATACAAGGATCGGTTCATTATCTTCTATAGGTCCCATACAACCCCTTTTCCAAATATCACTTTAAAGGGCTTAAATTTTACATTTACGTTGGTATTGTAATAAGAATTTGTCAAATCAAGATATATATAAACAAATATCGATGTGTCAAATTATAAAAGGTCGGTCCATAATTCCATACAACTCCCATACAGCACCCACAGAAAAAAATCAATTTGGAATGCACAAATTCCACATGATTAGTATTGCGCTCTTAAGCATAAGTTAAGCAATTTAGAATGTATAGTCAGTCAAGTCCGACTTCCTAATGCCCTACACCACATCTTAGGTTAAAAATGATAGTTACAAAAAATTAAGGAACGACCATCGTATAATTTGATTTCCTGATTTATTCTTAAGAGCGTAAAATATTATTTCAACTCTAATATTTATGTTAAATTTACTCCTTTTAAAATGATTTTTTCCGGGAGGGGGGCTTATATGGAGGCTATAAGAAATTATGAACCGACCCCCGTATTTGTTAGATTTTTGCCTTAAAAGTAATATTTCGAAGGGGTTTTGTGAGGACCTATGCGATATAATGCACCGACTCTCACATATTTTGATACATTGTTTTAGAATATAAAACCTATTTGTGCTAAAACCCCATTCCGGGAACAACATTTGTATGGGAGGTAACTGAAATATTGCACCGAACATGGCCAATATCAAAAGGCTTCGTCCTAAAGCCAAAATAATAATTCCTACCAAATTTCAACTTTTTCATGAACAGCCAGCCAGACAGACGGACATCGTCAGATCGTCTCAGACAGTGATTCTGAAACGAGGGTTGTTCATTAATTTTTTCATATTTAAAAGAAATTTTCCTTAGCTTTTTTTTCAAAATTTTCACCAAATTTATGGAAATTTTATGAAAAAAATTTTGAAAGGATTTTATTTGCTTTAAAGAAAATTTTTTAGTTCCACTTTAAGAGGAATTTTCTTTAAAATTTTGTTTTAAAACAAAAATTTCTTGAAATATATTTTTACGAAAATTATATAAAAAATTTAATTCAAAAAAATTTTATGTGGAATTTTTCTTTAAAATTCATATTTCAAACGACATTTTATTCAAAATTTTGTTTAAAGGAAATTTTTCTAAAAATTTTTGTATTAAGACGAAATTTTCTCTATGATTTTAGTTTCAGGGAAATTTTATATAAAGTTTTTTGCGTAAGAGATTTTTTTTTTGTAAAATTCAGTTTTATTCTAAACTTTCTCAAAACTATTTTTTTTAATCTAATTTTTTTTCCAAAAATTCGGCTTAAAGCGAAATTATCTCTAAAGTTTTGGTTTAGGAAAATTTTTTAAAGATATTTTATTTTATGGAAATTTTCTTTAAAATTTGACTTTAAAGGAATTTTTTTTAAAGTAGTTTTTTTTATAAAATTAAGTTATGGAGGAAATTTTCATTCTCTGCTTTCAGGGAAATTTTCTCTTAAATTTTGTTTAAAGAGATTTCTCTTTTAAAAATATCGTTTTAATTTTTATAACTTTTTTAAAGAAAATTTTATCAAACTGTTTGAAATTTAAGTATATTTTCTGATAATATTTGTGTTTTAAGAAAATCTTTCAAAAATTTAAAATGAAGGGTCATTTTGTCAAAAGGATTGTTTTTGAGGAAATTTTTCTCTATATTGTTTTAAAGAGAAATTTTCTATACATTTTAGTTTAAATTGAAGGACATTTTTTTCTTTAAAAAATCTAAAATATTAAAGGATTTTAAAGGATTCTTTTAAATTTTGTTTTAAGGATTTTTTTCAAATGTATGGTTTTTTTCAAGAATTTCTAAAAAAAATCAGTTTTAAAGAAAAATTTTGCTTAAATTTTTTTTAGCAGAATATGAAAGCAAATTCAGTGATTTTTTTTCAAAAATTTAATTTATTGGAAATTTTGTTTAAAATCAGGTTTTAAGTAATATTTATGCCCTAAACCAACGAAGGTGGTTGGGGTATAAGATTTTGTACTAATGTTTGTAACATCCAGAAAAATATGGTGATCTTCTCTTTAAGTATACCGTTCGATTTAGAATCACTTTCTGAGTCCATTTAACGATGTTCGTCTGGCTGTCCATATAAAGGATGTGAACAGTTTACAGATCACCATTTTAGAAATATCTCGATGAAATTAATATATTATCTTAAGGACGAAGCCTATTGAAACTGACCATGTTCGGTCCAATATTTCTGGTACCTCCAATGTAAAAATCATCAAGGTCCTCAATACAAAGCGATTTAAAGGTAATTTGGCAAAAGTAAGTCTTATTATTATATGCGAAAGCGATGAGGCAAAATAAGCGAGGCAAAAATCTAACATATACGTTGTTTTTGTAATTATAATTGGTAGAATTAAGATAAATTTAAACAAAAATCTATGTGTAAAATTATACGAGAGTCGTTTTAAAATTTATTGTAGCGCCCATATAACCCCCAGAAAAATTCATTTTAAATCACAAAACTTTAACTTTATTCTTAGTGTCATAATAATGTACAGCAGACTTAAGAATAAATCAGAAAATTAAACTATACGAGGGTCGTTCATTAATTTTTTGTAACCATAATTTTAATCGACGATTTGGTGTAGGGTATTAGCCGGGCTTCGCCAACTATACATTCTTACTTGTTATTTTATTTGATTAAAATTATTACAATTTATAAAAATAATATTTTTTAGTTTTAATCACAAGTGCTGACGTTTTGAACCTTCGCCGGAAACCGTACCATAAACGTATTTGTAGTGCCTTCTGTCACTATGCTCGCACATGTTTAAAATCGAAAACACTTTTGAACACCTTTTTGTGTTCTTCTTAAAAAGAGCCCAATATCTCTCCGCTGGCCTTAGTTCAAGTTTGCCTTTCTTGGTACAAATACTGCATTTTTGCTCTCATACCATTCAAGGCTGACATGGCAGGATGCCAAGTCAGGCCACTGACAGATTTTATGCAACAAAAATATTTTATTTAGAAAATTTTGACTTCAATTTTCGTGCTTCCAAATTTTTAGTTGTGTTCTTTTCAGGAATTTTTGATCCATGTATGTTTTGAAAACATCACAAGATTTAAATATTCGTAACAAATAATCCAAACACTGACCTAACCAGGCTGCTTTACTACCGCATGTATTGGGAGCTGTACCCTTAAAATTTAATTTAATACGAATTTTCGACGCCCCTGTTATTGCCCTAATGAAACAAATTCATTGTGCATCAATGTCAACAATTCTATATGTATTTTTATACAAATACCATTATCCATGTGTGTGTGTGTCCGTGTATGTGTGCGTGAGTACATACCCAAACAAATGTTTGTATATAAATATACAAATATTAACGTTTGTGAGGAATTCCTTACAACCGGCTTTTTCTCTTTTACTCGCATGTCTAACTGTTGGCAATTGCAGGCAGTGCAACAACAACAAGTTGTTTGACTCTGAATAAGAAAAATAAACAAAAATAGAAAGCACAACTAAAATTCTCCAAAACAAATCAAAAAAAACTCACCAGACACCACCAACTCTATACCAGTTACTGCAAACCTTTCATACATACACAAAACCGAGAGAGGGTGAAAAAAAATCCCTACAAATTCCTTAGGGAGCTTCGCCGGTAAAGGAATTTAGAAATGCGCTTTGAGAAGAAAACAATAAAATTCTCCCATAAATTTTAATGGCAAAAGACATGCGCAGAAAAAGCTCCCCTATTCACAAGTGGCCAATCAGAGATATGTTAAATCTTGGAAATTACTCTCTTTTTTTAGCCAATGAAAGTGGTGCATATTTCCAGGCGCCTGAAATAAGGGAAACTTTAATTTAGGGAGAAATGCATATGAATGCATTTAGGGAGCATAATTTGAGTTATAAAATAAGATTTATGACTCAATTGCGATAGAGGAGAAGTAAAAAGTATTAAATGGAAATAAATTGAGTAGATTAAATGCAGTTTGGAGAACATAATATTCCATGACAATTTTCCATTATAACACCCCGTTTACTAGAGAAACAGTTTAAACTGCAAGTTGGTATTGCATATGTCGCAGGACTATTGCATATATGTGCAAGTATAGGTGTTAGCATGTATATTGTAAGTGTGTTAGTATAGTTTTGTTTTAATTCTGTTTTATTTTTATTGTGTTTTTATTTTATTTTTCCTTTTTTATATAGAAACAAGTGCGCATAGTATTTACTTTAATGTAGACGCCCTAGTGTATGTTACACTTTATATTCACACACATATACACACAAATAAATACAATACAATAGTATTTTGTTGTATTAAGTTTACTCATATGAATGCATTCACACTTACCCTTCTGCTTAAGTCAAACAAATAAACAAACTCTCTTACACATATATAAGCAACATACTTACATACATACATGCATACTTATACATATAAAATTGTTTGTGCTGGTGCTCTGGTGTATTTGCTCTTCATTTTCCAAAATGTAGGCAAGAAAATAAGGTGACAAATTTTGTTATTTATTATTTTCTTTTCTTTTTTACTTTTTTTGTTTTATTTAAACTGCTGCTTCTTGTTTTTTATTTTTTACTTCATTTTATTCCATTTCAATGCCTATCGCATATGCAATTGCAATGACTTTTGTTTTACAGCCTTAAAGTAGACTATAAAAATAAAGTAGTTTTTCCTGTGCCTTTTAGTTTCTGTCAGGCATTTTTATTTGTTTGTTTGTTTGTTTGCTTTAAATGTGTGGTTCGTTGACTTTTTTCCTTTTGCTGGATTTAGATTTGGTTTTGTTTTTCCAGTGACATGAAGGGACATGTTTTACGAAAATGGCACTGTTTTTAAAAAATGGCTTTAATCTCAAAATATTTAAATTTTCTTCTTAAAACAAATGTTAAGGGAAAACTCCTTTAAGTCGAATTAAAATTTTGAAGTATATTTATTATAGGATAAAGGATAATTTCTAGAAAATAAAATTTTTGGATTAAATTTTTTGGAAAATAAATTTTTGGGTAAAATTTTCTAGAAAATAAAATTTTTGGAGGAAATTTTCTAGAAAATAAAATTTTTAATGAAAATTTTTTAGAAAATAAAATTTAAAAAAAATCTATAAAACAAATTTCAATTTAATTTTCTAGATCATAAAATTTTAGTGAAAAAAATTCTATAAAATAAAATTTTTGAAAAAAATTTTTATAAAATAAAATTTTAGAGAAAATTTTCCATAAAATAAAATTTCAGAGAAAATTTTCCATAAAATAAAATTTCAGAGAAAATTTTCTAGAAAATAAAATTTTAAAGGAAATTTTCTATAAAATAAAATTTCAGAGAAAATTTTCTATAAAATAAAATTCAGAAAAAAATTCTAAGAAATAAAATAAAAAAGAAAAATATAGAAAATAAATTTTTAAAAAATTTTTCTACAAAATAAAATTTTAGAAAATAAAATTTCGAAGAAAATTCTGTTAAACAAAAATTTTCAAAGAAAATTTTCTATAAAATAAAATTAAAAAAATTTGTAAAATTAAATTAAAAAATTTTCTATAGAATGAAATTTCAAAGAAAATTTTCTAGAAAATAAAATTTCAAAAAAAAATTTCTATAGAATAAAATTTTAAAGAAAATTTTCTATAAAATAAAATTTCAAAGAAAATTTTCTAGAAAATAAAATTTCAGAAAAAAATTCTAAAAAATAAAATTAAAAAAAATATAGAAAATAAATTTTTAAAAAATTTTTCTACAAAATAAAATTTTCGAAAACAAAATCTAGAAAATAAAATTTCGAAGAAAATTCTGTTAAACAAAAATTTTCAAAGAAAATTTTCTATAAAATAAAATTTCAAAGAAAATTTTCCATAAAATAAAATTTAAAAGAAAATTTTCCATAAAATGAAATTTTAAAGAAAATTTTCATTAAAATAAAATTTTAAAGAAAATTTTCCATAAAATAAAATTTTAAAGAAAATTTTCTTTGAAATATTATTATTTCAAAGAAAATTTTCTATAAAATATAATTTCGTAGAAAATTTTCTATGAAATAAAATTTCAAAGAAAATTTTCTATTAAATAAAATTTCAAAGAAAAAATTCTATAAAATAAAATTTTAAGAAAATTTTTTATAGAATAATATTTTAAAGAAAATTTTCTATAGAATAAAAACTAAAAGAAAATTTTCTTTAATCTAAAAATTTCTATAATTTTTTTTATAGAATAAAATATTCTATAGAATAAAATTAAAAAAATTCTATAAATTAAAATTTAAAAGGAATCTTTTTTTTGGAAAAATTTTCTAAAGAATAAAATTTTATTTAAAATAAATACCATTCTTTTCTATAAAATAATTTTTTTTCCAGAAAATTATCTTTAGAATAAAAATTTTTAAAACATCATCTATGGAATACAATTTTTGAGAAAAATTTTTTTGAAAGTTTTCTATAGAATGAAATTTTTGTAAAAATAAAAAAATAGTCTTTTTAAATTAACTTCTAATCTAATCGTAAAAAATCCATGAGTCATCCACCGTATTCGAAATCGGTACAATAGTATTTCCTTCCCTTTTTTCTTTCAGTTTGAATTTGAAATTTATTTAAATTATTGGGCCGAAATCCCGGCGGTACTGCAATACCGGGCCAACCCGTGACAGAAGTGGAGCAAGCCCCTAAACATTCCGTCTATTTCCAAAAATCAGTTTAACATTTGTTGTCCTCCGATGGAGGATCTATCAGATGTTAAGCTGATAAGAACAGATACTACACTTTGATCTTAGCCATAAGGCCGAGAAGCGATAACTAAACACCACTTAAACTAAACTATTTCTATACATTTATTAAGCAACTGAATGAGAATTATAAGGAAAATTAACAAAAATAAAAAAATATAAACAAAAAACTACAAAATTTGTATTATCAGTAGGTAAGATAATACGAATTTGTTGGTATAAACAACCCCATAAATTGAATACACAGAGCATTTAACATTTGTTGTTGGTATATATTTTAATTTGCTTAGTGATCGTGTGTATAAGTAACAACAACAACTACTAAACAATATACTTTTTTTACAACAACAATTGCTTGAGTTTGTGTGTTGAATTGTGTACATTTAATGAGTCACTAGTGTTGTGCTAATATATGGCTCAGGTATGGGAAGTTTAATATACTATTTTTTGCATTTAATTAAAATTTAATTAATAATTTTATTTAAATTTTTGAATATATTTTTATAAAAATATGAATTTAAAGAAAATTTTTTGAATTTTAAAATTCACATTTAGTTAAATATGAATTTAGAAAAAATATTTTGGAAAAACTGAAATTATAAAAAACGTTTGAAATTTCAGTAAATAAGTATTAACGAGTGTATTTAAATGCCGAAACCGGTTAACCGGAAACTGTTTTTTTTGCATTACAGAAAACCGACTGGTTTCGAATAAGTTCAATTTTCGAATTATTCGACAAGTCGGATTTTTCAGTCGGTTAACTGGTTTTTAATGGAAGTCACTATCTTTCCATCTTAATATTCAGCTTCAGTTTTGTATATTTTGCCATAACTAAGAATATATAACATTTCTCATTCTTAGACATCATATTCTGAATCGATTTTGCTGTGTCAGACTGTTTTCAACATAATAACATATATGAAAATAATTAAATGAGATATAATATAATATAGATATAGACCCATAATTTAGAAATGTTCAGATGTTAGAGGAAGAGTTTGGATTTAAACAAAACCATGGTATCTAGACTCATTATTTAAAAACGATGCTGAAGAACACTAACAAAAAACGTTTATACCCCACCGATTTAGGAGCCAAAATAATTTGATGAAATAATAACATCAAATACACATTTTAATTATGATCGACTCTTTATTGCAACATCATTCCATATAAAGGTCATTACGCGGATATTTAGTTTTATCGATTTAATTTCATTAATTAAGTTTTTTTCTATAAATTTATATAAAGCAAACGAAAACCGGTTAACCGATTTTTTTGACATATAAAATCCTATTGGAAAACGGTTTTTGTAAAAAGCCCATTTTTCAAATAACTCGAAAACCGGTTTTCTGAGATTTCTATTATGTTCCCAAGGTAGCACTATTATTGAAAATAGTAGAGAAAGTTGTGAGCCTTGTTTTACGTACAAAAATATATTGAATATTGTATTCAAAGAGGCTGAGATATCACGTTTTTTTAAAGGTGATCTCAGATGATGTAGTGCTTTGTGATTTATGAAAGATTTTATATATAAAAATTTGAATTTTACAAAATCTGATTTCAAATCAAGCTTATTTTAACAAAAAATGCAATATTTTTTGAGTTTTTAACTCCCATAAAAACTTGTGTGATTTTGCATGTTTTCAAAAAGTTATCCGCATCCGCAGTTAAAACATTGTGATTCTTAAAATTATAAAATTTATTTTCAGTTTTCTAACAAGAAACCAATATATCTCAACCGATCGTATAACCGTGTTATTGTTTTATTATCAGACTTCAGGGCTCTGTTATTCGGTTGTGCTCAATTTCTGCAATTCTCAATATTATTTAAAACAATTTCTTCCCAAATCAGCAGCACAAAATCCAAATTTCTTTTAAGTCACATATCCACTAATACAAGTGGTGACTTCCTCATTCCGCTTGTAATATCAAGAAAAAAATATTTAAAATCTGTTAAATGAATATATTTTTGGATCAATTTAAATTAAATGTAGTAGACGAGCTTAATGTCTATGCGTCAGTCTGCCAGTTCTGTCACATTTACATTAGAAACCCTACTTATGTCGTTAATGGGCACCGGATTTTCGTCGGATTTATAACTTTTTGTAGCGTCTAATTTAATTCTAAACTTTTTTACGTCTTTTTTCTAAAAAAAGGGTATTTTCACGCAATTCGAAAACTGAAAATACAGGTGACGACCAGTGTTATCAATGATACTAAAAATGGCAATTCACAATGCTACATTAATTTTAAACGATTAATAAAATTCCACTGTTCCTAGCGACGCAAATCGAACCGACTCAACTTACAATTGCAACAACGCAAGTCGAATTTTGTTTTATTTCTAAGAAATCGACTCAAATCGGGGTTATAGTGTATATTTGAACTTATATCTAAATTTGTTCAGCTTCTTCATTGCTTTTCTGGTATATTTTTAAACGGATATCTGAGATAACATTAACAGCGAAGAATTTTTAATAATTATACAAATCAGGATCAGTAGAAAGGAAATGTGGTCGTAAATATGATATCAGTGCATCTATAGCATTCTTCAAAACTCAAAACTTTTGTCCAACTTTTGACTAAGTAGATTGTGTTAAATCGGAAATACTATCTATCTAAAATTATTATAATCTATACCATTTTGTTATTGAGATCTTATCCATTGGTCAATTTTCATTGTGTTAGAAATATGCATTAAAATTATCGCTTCACGGGAAGATATCTCTAACCCGTGACCAATTTAAAAGATTTGCAATCTATAATATACTGTTTTTAAGTACCTTATTCATGTCTCAATTTTTATAAAAATTACTGTTATAGTTTCAGAGAAACGCAATATTCCATATTTGGTTTGTAAGGGATACACTATTGCCCCGTGTCCTGTTATATGTTACTGTTTGTAATAAGATATATTCACATATCGAATTTCATTCAAATGTTTGTCTGACATAATGTATGATATACAATGTATCATTTGTAAAGCGTATACCGCTCCGCCGTGCCCTATCAAAAAAAAGTGTGCCAAATTTCACCGCAATCCATAATAATTTTCTTTAAGAGTTTGCCTCAGATATTGGTCTATAACTTTCTTCTATTGAACCGATTGTTGTCGGTTTGAAATAGGAAACTGAAGAATAACAAAGACTTAGACCAAATTTTATTAAACTTGGTCAATTGTTTTGAATGTGAGAAAAATAAACAGACAGATGAACGTACCTAAATCGACTTAGATTTTAATTTGATGTCAGAATATATATACTTTATGGCGTATTCTACCAGGATAAATATAAAATAAATGGCTTCACTTTGGTACAATCTGTACAATCGTAGACCTATTTCTGATTTAGTTCCATTTTTATAAATTTATTATTACCAACTAGCTGATCCGCAAGCTTCGTTTTGCGAAAGCATATTTTGATTGCCCTAAAAGCATTTGTGGTGTATTATCATACGATAAATAAGAAGTAATTAAAAATTACTTTGTATGGGGTACCTCTCCCCCTAATCCTATAAGTTCTATATTTATTCCAGTGATAGTGTTTTACAGTAGCATAATTGCTGCAAAAATTTAAGACTTTTTTTTTTATAGTTCTTTAGATATTCGATAATCAATATTTGCTTTGTATAAGGGCTCCCCCTTGGTCCTAACCGTTTAACGTTTTGATCAGTTTAATAGTTCCTTGAGGAAGTTGTTGGAACCAAATTTAAGAGCACTAGCTATTGTAGTTCTTAAGATATTCGAAAATCATTATTTGCATTGTAAAGAGAGGACCACTCCCCATGGTCCTATCCGTTCTACGTTTTGTGCAGTTAAACAGTTCCTTGAAGTACTGCTGGTCGCTGTTGTAACAAATATTTGCTTTGTATGCGGGGTACAAAACGTACTTTTACATGTTCCAAAAAGTACCACAAAATTCCATATTGTCGATTCTCACCCTGTTGGGATCTAAAGTGTTCTTAGAATATTTAAATAATAACATAACGGCTTTTTAGGTAATTTATGACACAGAATTCTAAAAATATAAAAAGTCATATAACTATATTCATATTTTAACAAAATTATTACAATGAATTCAAAAAGTACCAATTTTTATTGTCGTCCTATGAATGCACCCTTTAAGTTGAATTTTAAAAATGTCGAACTTATTTATATGTCCATTTTGCAGATATGATAGATGAAATATTTGAAACATTTTACAAATATATATTTTCTATAAAAAAGTACCATGTTATGAGACGAATTTGGTACTATTTACAATTTGGTGGTCACCTTCCATAAATAAACCAATGAACACATGTTAAATGACTAAATGTTACAAAATGAAAAATGTCTTCAAAGTTTGACAAATTTGGATTAATGACTTTAATAATTTCTTATCAAGTTCAACCATCTCTGCCTCTAACCAAACCACATGTTTCTTTTAACAGCCTATACATTTGAAAATTTCAACACTCCAGCCCTGTACATTAAACATTTACTACCTGATTACCAAGCACACGATCATACATATTGTGGTTGTTTGTATCTGTTTTCTCTTTCATTCCCTTTTATGCGATATTCATACCACTGGTTGTGTGTATTTTGTTGGTTTATTTTTAGAAAGTATTTTAATAAATGTTTAGTAAAGCGTTAGTGTTACACTAGTGTTTCATTAATGAAATAATTCTCATTTAGTTTAAATATATTTATAAATATATCGTTAAGGTTGTGGGAAGATACTTTACTCTGGCTTCTCTTCAGTTGTCGAATAAATCTTTCGCCTTTTACTAAAGATTTCCGTGGAGAGGAGCACTCTAATGAGTCTAAAATAAATTTTTTGTCAAGGCTCGACCATTAGGTTGGGCCATTAATTAAATAAATTTCAAATGAAAAAATACACAAATTAAAACAAGAAATTTAAAAATTTTAATTTTCAGATCTCTGTTCTTTTAGCTGAATTGTCGTTTTAAAAGCATTTTCTGTTCTCTGACATCATTAAATGTCATTTTTCGAAAACAAAATGACAAGACCTAAATTTAATTTCTAAAAAGTCATTTCATTATAACATTCGCTTTCAATTATGACAGACTTAATTTTTCGAACAAAACATTTTTTCCTTTTCCAGATTTTCTATATATTTTTGTTGAAACTTTTGCAGCATTAAAAATTCTAAAGACTGAGAAAAATAGACAGACCTTAATTTTTTTCAAACAACAAACACAAAAAATAAGATTAAATAAATGAATTTTGTTGCAAAAATGAATTTAAAATCTCTCTTCATGAAACAAAAACATAGAAAAGAAATCACATATAGAATAAACAACCCAGAGAGGGGATGATGATATAGCAGTGCCCCAACTATGCCACAAGTATGTATGTAGACATACATGCAACCCCAGTTAAAACTTGACAAATCTATTCTATTTACTTATCGCAAACGGAACACGTAGCATTAAGTGTAAATATGCGAATATCTACCTGACTGCAACAACTTGCAGGACGAAAAAATAGAAATATGAAAAAAGCACCGCAATGTGGCCAGATCTTTTCCATAGAAAATTATTTGAAGGTGAAATGATTTTTATGGGAAATCATTTAAAAGGCGAACTGATTTTCTATAGAAAATCATTTAAAAGGCGAATTGATTTTCTATAGAAAATCATTTAAAAGGCGAATTGATTTCTATAGGAAATCATTAAGATCGAACTGATTTTATTTAGAAAATTATTAAAAGCGAAGTGATTTTCTATAGAAGATCATTAAAAGTGAATTAATTTTCTATAGAATAAATTAAAGGCGAATTGATTTTTCATAAAAAGATATTAAAGGCAAATTGATTTTCTATAGAAAATCATTGAAGGCGAATTGATTTTCTAAAGAAAATCATTAAAGGCGAATTGATTTTAAAGAAAATCCTTAAAGGCGAATTTATTTTCTAAAGAAAATCATTAAAGGCGAATTGATGTTCTATAGAAAATCATTAAAGGCGAATTTATTTTCTATTGAAAATCATTAATAACGAATTGATTTTCTATAGAAAATCATTAAAGGCGAATTGATTTCCTATAGAAGATTATTAAATGGGGTAAATTTTCTGTCAGAAATGTTTAATCTGGCAACCTTGTTTGTATATAAAGAATAAAACCATAAAATACGTGTAAAAGATAAATGTTTGAAAAAATCCAAAAACGAATAAAAAATTAAATAAATTCAAAAGCCAAAAAGCCTATAGACATTTAGGGTAAGCAAAAATGAGGTTTAAAAAATAAAAAAAAACTGAAATGTTATAGGAAAAACGACAGCTAAAAATAATGAATTTTTATTTAAGGAATGTGAAAGAGTAAAACAAAAACTATATTTATGACTGAAAGGTTCAAATGGTGTCAAAAGATGTGGAGCCTTAGAAGGGTGTTGGGACGTAGAATTCAACAAACATAATTGTATTTTCCTTACGAAGCGTTTTGAGAAAGAAACAACAAACTTTAGGCTCTGGAATGTACTGTCAGGCATTAAGACATTTGGCAACATGGCTACAGCACGTACATAAACATACCAAAGCAGGACATGCATTAAATACAATTGTCATAAAAACACACACTCTTTACATATACACACACAAACAAAAATAGCAAAAACTACAAGGTGCCAGAAATGAAATTGTCAAAATTTTCTAGTAATTTTACAGAAAAAAACATGTTCATTTGTATGTGTAATTCATGTCCTTTAACGCATACATTCACATATAAACATTACGGTAACTGAGTGTATTTTCTCGTTGCTGGAAGTACATTCTCTGTGCGAAAACATTGTTGTAAAAATACTTGTAGTTGTACGAGTGAAGTAGTAATGTTTAAACAACCTTAAAAATAAATTCATCTAAAAACATTTGAGGATTTAATTTGTGCTCTAAGACTAAATACCTTTAAACTAGTCAAATCCCAAACCTAACAGAAAATAGGCATTAAGTTTGTTCCTACTTTTGTTCTCTTTTTTTTCTACAAACGTATGCATCACTGCTCAGTGTTCAAAAGTGTTGTACATGTAGTTTTCTATGAATTCTATGTAAAAAAAAACAATAATATAAAACACAAACTGCATAAAATGGTGGGACAAAAAAGAAAAACAACCTATTAAATAAATTCGCCTAAAAAATTCATTCTCCTTTAATTATTTTCTATAGAAAATAAATTCGCCCTTAATGATTTTCCATGGAAAATCAATAGGCTTTTAATGATCTTCTGTAGAAAATCATTTCGCCCTAATCGATTTTCTATTGAAAATCAATACTATTTTCTATAGAAAATTAATACGCCTTTAATTATTTCCTACAGAAAATAAATTCGCCCTTAATAATTTTCTATAGAAAATCAATCAAAAGTTAGTTCGCCTTTTAATATTTTACTATAGAAAATCAGTTCGTCCTTTAAATATTTTGCTATAGAAAATCAGTTCGTTTTTTACAGATTTTGCTATATAAAATCAATTCGCCTTTAATGATTTCCTATAGAAAATCAATACGTGATTTTGCTATAGAAAAACAGTTCGACTTTCATGATTATCCCTTGAAATGAGTTCGGTTTTAAAATATTTTTAATCATATTCCCTTTAAATGATTTTCTATAGGAAATTAGTTCGCCTTTAACGATTTCCTATAAGAAATCCATTTGCCTTTAATGATTTTCCTTAGAAATCAATTCAGCTTAAATGATTTTCTTTCGAAAACAGTTCTCCGTTAATTATTTTCTTTAAATAAATATTTCATCTTTAATAAATTATAGTTTTATGGACATTTTCTTTAGTTTTCAAATGTTTTAGGTTATGTTTACGTTCCCACTGTTTTATTTGTTTTTGTGTTAACGTAAGCAAAAAATTACGTGCTATTGTTTTGTCGTAAAATGGCAGTAACGTAACGTAAACATAGACACATCAATTGCATGCAGATGAGACAATTGTAAATAATTCTGCTTTTAATGATGAAAATCATGATAATGATTTCGTTCATTATCATGATTTTGTCATGTTGTTTTGTTGCAACATTTTCCGGTTTTTCCATTTATTTGCTTTTGCGAGTGTATTTGTGTACATGACAATTTTGTGTATAGGAATTTAGATGTATTTGTATGGGTGTAATCACATGAATTTTTTTCTACTGGTTGTTACTTTTATTTTTCATGCAAAGTAAAACTCTAAAAAATTCGTTATTTTCAAAAAAGAGATTTAATTTAAGATTTAAATTGAGATTAAATTTGTTTCAATTCTATATCAAATTCATCACTACCAATAGTTTCTTTATAGCCATTTTCTGGTGTAAATATTGGTTAGTAAACGACTTTGACCCGATTGGGCATAAATAAATATTAGAATTACACCATATGTCAGATAGAAAATCATTCGCCTCAAATAATTTTCTATAGAAAATCCTTCACCTCAAATAATTTTCTATGGAAAATCGTTCGCCTCAAATAATTTTCTCTGGAAAATCATTCGCCTCAAATAATTTTCTTTAAAAGTCATTCGCTTTAAAAAATTTCCTATTGAAAATCATTTCCTAAAAAGAATTTTCTATGGAAAATCATTCGCTAAAAATAATTTTCATTTTCATTATTCGAAGAAATATGCTGATAAATTTTTACAGAAATTTGTTTCGCCTCTAATTAAATTTCTATAGAAATATATTTCTTTCTATGGACTTTTTAAAGAAAATTAGTAAGTCTTTAATGATTTGCTTTAGAAAATCAATTCGCCTTATATGATTTTGCTATAGAAGATCAGTTCGCCTTCAGTGAAAGTATTTTCTATAGAAAATAAATTTCATTTTATGCATTTTCTGAAGATAATCAGTTTGCCTTTACTGATGTTCGCCTTCAGTGAAGGATTTTCTATAGAAAATCACTTCGCCTTCAGTGAAGGATTTTCTATAGAAAATCACTTCGCCTTCAGTGAAGGATTTTCTATAGAAAATCACTTCGCCTTCAGTGAAGGATTTTCTATAGAAAATCACTTCGCCTTCAGTGAAGGATTTTCTATAGAAAATCACTTCGCCTTCAGTGAAGGATTTTCTATAGAAAATCACTTCGCCTTCAGTGAAGGATTTTCTATAGAAAATCACTTCGCCTTCAGTGAAGGATTTTCTATAGAAAATCACTTCGCCTTCAGTGAAGGATTTTCTATAGAAAATCACTTCGCCTTCAGTGAAGGATTTTCTATAGAAAATCACTTCGCCTTCAGTGAAGGATTTTCTATAGAAAATCACTTCGCCTTCAGTGAAGGATTTTCTATAGAAAATCACTTCGCCTTCAGTGAAGGATTTTCTATAGAAAATCACTTCGCCTTCAGTGAAGGATTTTCTATAGAAAATCACTTCGCCTTCAGTGAAGGATTTTCTATAGAAAATCACTTCGCCTTCAGTGAAGGATTTTCTATAGAAAATCACTTCGCCTTCAGTGAAGGATTTTCTATAGAAAATCACTTCGCCTTCAGTGAAGGATTTTCTATAGAAAATCACTTCGCCTTCAGTGAAGGAAAATCACTTCGCCTTCAGTGAAGGATTTTCTATAGAAAATCACTTCGCCTTCAGTGAAGGATTTTCTATAGAAAATCACTTCGCCATCAGTGAAGGATTTTCTATAGAAAATCACTTCGCCATCAGTGAAGGATTTTCTATAGAAAATCACTTCGCCATCAGTGAAGGATTTTCTATAGAAAATCACTTCGCCATCAGTGAAGGATTTTCTATAGAAAATCACTTCGCCATCAGTGAAGGATTTTCTATAGAAAATCACTTCGCCATCAGTGAAGGATTTTCTATAGAAAATCACTTCGCCATCAGTGAAGGATTTTCTATAGAAAATCACTTCGCCATCAGTGAAGGATTTTCTATAGAAAATCACTTCGCCATCAGTGAAGGATTTTCTATAGAAAATCACTTCGCCATCAGTGAAGGATTTTCTATAGAAAATCACTTCGCCATCAGTGAAGGATTTTCTATAGAAAATCACTTCGCCATCAGTGAAGGATTTTCTATAGAAAATCACTTCGCCATCAGTGAAGGATTTTCTATAGAAAATCACTTCGCCATCAGTGAAGGATTTTCTATAGAAAATCACTTCGCCATCAGTGAAGGATTTTCTATAGAAAATCACTTCGCCATCAGTGAAGGATTTTCTATAGAAAATCACTTCGCCATCAGTGAAGGATTTTCTATAGAAAATCACTTCGCCATCAGTGAAGGATTTTCTATAGAAAATCACTTCGCCATCAGTGAAGGATTTTCTATAGAAAATCACTTCGCCATCAGTGAAGGATTTTCTATAGAAAATCACTTCGCCATCAGTGAAGGATTTTCTATAGAAAATCACTTCGCCATCAGTGAAGGATTTTCTATAGAAAATCACTTCGCCATCAGTGAAGGATTTTCTATAGAAAATCACTTCGCCATCAGTGAAGGATTTTCTATAGAAAATCACTTCGCCATCAGTGAAGGATTTTCTATAGAAAATCACTTCGCCATCAGTGAAGGATTTTCTATAGAAAATCACTTCGCCATCAGTGAAGGATTTTCTATAGAAAATCACTTCGCCATCAGTGAAGGATTTTCTATAGAAAATCACTTCGCCATCAGTGAAGGATTTTCTATAGAAAATCACTTCGCCATCAGTGAAGGATTTTCTATAGAAAATCACTTCGCCATCAGTGAAGGATTTTCTATAGAAAATCACTTCGCCATCAGTGAAGGATTTTCTATAGAAAATCACTTCGCCTTCAGTGAAGGATTTTCTATAGAAAATCACTTCGCCATCAGTGAAGGATTTTCTATAGAAAATCACTTCGCCATCAGTGAAGGATTTTCTATAGAAATCACTTCGCCATCAGTGAAGGATTTTCTATAGAAAATCACTTCGCCATCAGTGAAGGATTTTCTATAGAAAATCACTTCGCCATCAGTGAAGGATTTTCTATAGAAAATCACTTCGCCATCAGTGAAGGATTTTCTATAGAAAATCACTTCGCCATCAGTGAAGGATTTTCTATAGAAAATCACTTCGCCATCAGTGAAGGATTTTCTATAGAAAATCACTTCGCCATCAGTGAAGGATTTTCTATAGAAAATCACTTCGCCATCAGTGAAGGATTTTCTATAGAAAATCACTTCGCCATCAGTGAAGGATTTTCTATAGAAAATCACTTCGCCTTCAGTGAAGGATTTTCTATAGAAAATCACTTCGCCTTCAGTGAAGGATTTTCTATAGAAAATCACTTCGCCTTCAGTGAAGGATTTTCTATAGAAAATCACTTCGCCTTCAGTGAAGGATTTTCTATAGAAAATCACTTCGCCTTCAGTGAAGGATTTTCTATAGAAAATCACTTCGCCTTCAGTGAAGGATTTTCTATAGAAAATCACTTCGCCTTCAGTGAAGGATTTTCTATAGAAAATCACTTCGCCTTCAGTGAAGGATTTTCTATAGAAAATCACTTCGCCTTCAGTGAAGGATTTTCTATAGAAAATCACTTCGCCTTCAGTGAAGGATTTTCTATAGAAAATCACTTCGCCTTCAGTGAAGGATTTTCTATAGAAAATCACTTCGCCTTCAGTGAAGGATTTTCTATAGAAAATCACTTCGCCTTCAGTGAAGGATTTTCTATAGAAAATCACTTCGCCTTCAGTGAAGGATTTTCTATAGAAAATCACTTCGCCTTCAGTGAAGGATTTTCTATAGAAAATCACTTCGCCTTCAGTGAAGGATTTTCTATAGAAAATCACTTCGCCTTCAGTGAAGGATTTTCTATAGAAAATCACTTCGCCTTCAGTGAAGGATTTTCTATAGAAAATCACTTCGCCTTCAGTGAAGGATTTTCTATAGAAAATCACTTCGCCTTCAGTGAAGGATTTTCTATAGAAAATCACTTCGCCTTCAGTGAAGGATTTTCTATAGAAAATCACTTCGCCTTCAGTGAAGGATTTTCTATAGAAAATCACTTCGCCTTCAGTGAAGGATTTTCTATAGAAAATCACTTCGCCTTCAGTGAAGGATTTTCTATAGAAAATCACTTCGCCTTCAGTGAAGGATTTTCTATAGAAAATCACTTCGCCTTTAGTGAAGGATTTTCTATAGAAAATCACTTCGCCTTTAGTGAAGGATTTTCTATAGAAAATCACTTCGCCTTTAGTGAAGGATTTTCTATAGAAAATCACTTCGCCTTTAGTGAAGGATTTTCTATAGAAAATCACTTCGCCTTTAGTGAAGGATTTTCTATAGAAAATCACTTCGCCTTTAGTGAAGGATTTTCTATAGAAAATCACTTCGCCTTCAGTGAAGGATTTTCTATAGAAAATCACTTCGCCTTCAATGAAGGATTTTCTATAGAAAATCACTTCGCCATCAGTGAAGGATTTTCTATAGAAAATCACTTCGCCTTCAGTGAAGGATTTTCTGTAGAAAATCAGTTCGCCTTCAGTGAAGGATTTTCTATAGAAAATCACTTCGCCTTCAGTGAAGGATTTTCTGTAGAAAATCAGTTCGCCTTCAGTGAAGGATTTTCTGTAGAAAATCAGTTCGCCTTCAGTGAAGGATTTTCTATAGAAAATCACTTCGCCTTCAGTGAAGGATTTTCTATAGAAAATCACTTCGCCTTCAGTGAAGGATTTTCTGTAGAAAATCACTTCGCCTTCAGTGAAGGATTTTCTGTAGAAAATCACTTCGCCTTCAGTGAAGGATTTTCTATAGAAAATCAGTTCGACTTCAGTGAAGGATTTTCTGTAGAAAATCACTTCGCCTTCAGTGAAGGATTTTCTGTAGAAAATCAGTTCGCCTTCAGTGAAGGATTTTCTATAGAAAATCACTTCGCCTTCAGTGAAGGATTTTCTGTAGAAAATCACTTCGCCTTCAGTGAAGGATTTTCTATAGAAAATCACTTCGCCTTCAGTGAAGGATTTTCTGTAGAAAATCACTTCGCCTTCAGTGAAGGATTTTCTGTAGAAAATCAGTTCGCCTTCAGTGAAAGATTTTTTTTATAAAATTTTAATTTAAATTTCTATTGATTTTCTTCCTTAAAAAAATCTCTATATAAATACGCCTTAATTAACTCAGAATCATCGTCTTTAACATTTATTATTTTCAAAATTTATTTTAGTACTATTTCAAACTCGACACTACCAATGACTTCTTTCTCTTTATTTTCAGTTGTATAAATATTCGCCATCAAACGACAACGGCCGGCTGGAGTGAAAAGGTGAATACTGTCTTTATCTGGCTTTAAGTTATGCACATAATAAAGGTTCTGAAAAGTGGCATAGAATTTGTTTATTTTCTATTAAGTGTAATTTTAAGATGTGACTACTTACCCTCACTATGGGACATGATTTTGATACATTTCCGTGTTTAAGAAATATCGCTATCCAAGTATTCATTATATCCGGGTTTTTAAGTTTAATTTGTGCTAAATGTTGACAAAGATTAACGTCGTAGGAAACAATCTGTTTATAACTCTTTAAAGCTTTAAGCCAAATTAAAACACTGGCACTAGTCCATAGCTCATCGAGATCTTGAATGACCTCCATTAGAAGACTTATAGAAGTGTTATCTTCACTAATTGAAATCTCGAAACTATTTAAAAATTTCACATTTTTCACATATTTTGCCGATAAAAAATATAGTGATGAAGATTTCTAAGGGGCACAATTAAAAGATGATGATTTCCAAACATTTATATGGACTTTAGTTTAAATACCTTTTTGCCTTCAATATAAGATGGTGTTAGGAAAAGTATTAAAATTAATAAATATTGCAACATTTTCGGGAGATAATCTAATGAGAATATGAGGTGAATTGGAATTATATTTAAAATATTTTGTTTGATATTTGAATTATAGTTAAAATTATAATTAGACGAATATAATGAGTCTGTTTATTTAATTTTTGTTATTGTTAAATCAGCAGCAAATTGAGTTTAATTAGTTCAAATTATTGATTGCTTTCTCTTTCTTTCTCTCCCTCTAACCATTTGGGAAACAAAAAGAGCAAAAGGTATTTAGCGTTTTTGACAGTGAATTAGATTCGCAGTAAAATTTTGCAAATAAATTATTTTTGCTTCCATATTTGCTACATATAATTTTTTTATTTTAAGTTTTTCGCCTTAAAGCATTTTCTTAATAATCTTAATAATGTTTTTTACCTTGCATTTTCTATAAAATATAATTTTTTATATAAACTCTTTTCGGCTCAATGAATTTTGCCTTTAAGACTTTTCCAAAAAATGTATTTTCCATAGAAAATCTTTTCGCCTTAAATAATTTCCTGTAAAAAGTTTTTTTCGCCTTTAGGAAACTTTTCTAGGATAAATAGTTTCCAACAGAAAAATCATTAAGCACGAATGAGTTTCTGCAGAAAGTCCTTAAAAGCGAATTATTTTTTACAGAACTTCTTAAAGGCGAATTAGTTTTTGTAAACAATTCTTTAGAAAATTCTTTAAGGCGAAAGATTTTCTTTAGAAAATTCTTTAAGGCGAAAGATTTTCTTTAGAAAATTCTTTAAGGAGAAAGATTTTCTTTAGAAAATTCTTTAAGGCGAAAGATTTTCTATAGAAAATTCTTTAAGGCGAAAGATTTTCTATAGAAAATTCTTTAAGGCGAAAGATTTTCTATAGAAAATTCTTTAAGGCGAAAGATTTTCTATAGAAAATTCTTTAAGGCGAAAGATTTTCTATAGAAAATTCTTTAAGGCGAAAGATTTTCTATAGAAAATTCTTTAAGGCGAAAGATTTTCTATAGAAAATTCTTTAAGGCGAAAGATTTTCTATAGAAAATTCTTTAAGGCGAAAGATTTTCTATAGAAAATTCTTTAAGGCGAAAGATTTTCTATTATTTTTTATAGAAAATAATTTAAATCGAAATATTTTGTAAAGACAATCATTTATGGCGAAAGATTTTTTAAAGAACAACTTTTAGGGAGAATAATTTTGCATAGAAAATCCTTTAGAGCAAATGATTTTGTTTTTTCTTTAAGCAGAAAAGTTTGCTACAAAAAATCCTTCAAGATGAAAATTTGCTATAGAAAGTTTTTAAAGCGAAAAATTTTGAAGGCAAACGATTATATACAAAAAATTTTCTATAGAAACTGAATTTCCATAGAAAATCATTAACGGCGAACTGAATTTCCATAGAAAATCATTTACGGCGAACTGATTTTCTATAGAAAATCATTAATGGTGAACTGATTTGCTATAGAAAATCATTAATGGTGAACTGATTTGCTATAGAAAATCATTTTCTATAGAAAATTATTAATGATGAACTGAAAATGATTTTTTATAGAAAATCATTAATGGCGAACTAAATTTCCATATAAAATCATTAATGGCGAACTGAATTTCCATAGAGTTCATTAATGGCGAACTGAATTTCCATAGAAAATAATTTACGGCGAACTGATTTTCTATAGAAAATCATTAATGGCGAACTCTTTTTCTATAGAAAATTATTAATGGGGAACTGATTTTCTATAGAAAATCATTTACGGCGAACTGATTTTCTATGAATAATTTTTACAGCGATCTGATTTTCTATAGAAAATTATTTACGGCGAACTAATTTTTATAGATATATAGTTCTTTAAAACAGAAGGATATTAACAGTATCAAATGAATTCATGTTTTATTTTGAGAAGAGTTTAAAATGTCGAAATCTATTAAATTAAAAATTATTTAATATCAACGTGCATAGTACAATTTGTTAAAGAAATCTTGGAATCCCCCTCCTGAAAATAGCTATTTATAATGCCAAGATATCGTCCGACTGGTATAAAAGGTGGTATATTAAATTTCTCTGGTCTTAAGTTGATGAAATTGTAATTATCCTTAAATATGTACACAGATTCGATTAACAAAAATAACAATCTCCAAATTGCTCTACAAACTCACCTTTTTGATGGGACATGTTTTCGGCAGGTTACCGTACTTCCAAACATTATTTATCCACGCGAAAATGAAACCATTCATCTGATTACTATTTATTTTTCCTAAAATGCTGCAAACATTGACGTCATATTGAAAAATACTACGATATTTGCCATTTTTTTGCTCTCTTACAGCCAACTTGATTTCAACCCAAGGATCACTGGGAAAATCGTCAACTAGGTTAAGCGTTACATTCAGTGTTAGACGATTGGGAGCAATCTCCATATAATGGTCCCTAATGTAGAGAGTGTTAAAGCTGATGTCATTCTTAAGAAAATAGGCGACTCGGAACTGAAATAGTAGAAGCAATATAACATTTTGCCTTCGTATTAAAAAAAGGAATTTCTCACTAACCTTGACGCCATTATTTTGGCTTAAAAGTAATGCGAGTATAAAAATTGTAGAGATTTTATTTCGAGACAACATCTAAACGTTTCGCTCTTAAGTTCTATATGTTTCAAATATGAAGTTTTTTTTATTAATTTGTTGGTGATATTATTAGTATATATTCTGGGTCAACTAAAGTCATTATAAAGTCATTAACATTTGATTTTCAATGGCGATTAAAAATTTTTGAAAAAATTAATTTAAAATTATTTCTCTTATTTTAACTGAAACAAGATATATCTCAGTTATCGTTCGGTTCTAGCTTAGTTCTTGTTCAGTTCAAGTTCAGTTCTGGTTCATTTCTAGTTCAATTTTAGTTCAGTCCTGGTTTAGTTCTATTTCGGTTCTAGTCCAGTTCTAGTTCAGTTCTAGTTCAGTTCCAAATCAAATTTAAGTTGCGTTTCGAAATTTTCTATTCAGAATTAATAGAATAGTTATGGTTCTGATATTAATTAAATTTCGATTCAAATTTCTGGCTCTTCTTCATATTCTATTTTCTACTTTAATTCAGACTCTAATTCTCAAATTCTAGTTCTGGTTCAAATTTTGCTTCTGATTAAAGTTCAAATTTTATTTCCAATTCTAATTATTTTCTATTGGTCCATATTGAAGGCGATATTCAACTTCAGATTTTAATTTATATTCTACGTTGAATTTTAGTTCTGATTCCGAATCTGATTTTTTAGTATCTAAAACAGAAGTTGGATTTGATTTTAGTTCAGATTTAGTTGAGATTATGATGCAGAGTATTTTCAAATATTGTTCAGATTCTTGTAAAATTCAGAGGGATTCGAAATTTTCTATTCAGAATTAATTTATTACAATTCTATTTAAGAGCCTTTTTTATTCAAGACAAGTTCTGGTTCTGATATTAATTAAATATCGGTTTCGATTCCAGTTTTGATTTAATTTCAGACTCTTCTTCATATTCTATTTTCTACTTCAGATTTTAATTCAGACCATAATTCTCAGATTCTAGTTCTGTTTCAAATTCTGCTTCTGATTATAGTTCAGATTGAGGGCGATATTCATCTTCAGATTTTTATTTATATTCTTGTTTGAAATCGCGTCATCGTCATTATCTCTTTAAGGCGGTCAGGCTGTACTTCGTTTGCTTGTCTTCAAGAGTTTTATGTCTCACTCTCACGCATTGGTTAATGTTGAGGCGCATAACGGTATTCGTTTACCGTTGTCAGAGGTCGTATGCATTTACTACTGATAAAGACCATAAAATATTTGAAATTAAAATGAAAGCTTAGATCGTGATTTGGAGTAACCAGAATTATCATATTGGTCTTGGCGTTTTTATTTTTGTGAATATGAGTGCACCAACAACAGACAGATAGACAGACAAACGGACAGACAAAGCTAAATTCACTCAGATTTTTTGATGCAACAATATATATTCTTTATTGGGTCTAAGATGAGACATAGTTAACAAATCTTCTTCACCAATCGTGGTGGTGGGTATAAAAAATGCCATCACATAAGCATAATTAAATCGAATCAGATCGAGAGGGAGAGAGAGAGAGAAAAAATAACTCTCAATTTGAAATTGAGGTAAAATATGAGAAAACGGAAAAAAGTTTTTAACTTATTCGCGGACCCCCTTGAACCTTTCTCCGGACCACAGGGGATCGTGGATCCCCTTTTGAGAACCGTTGATCTAGACGAAGAAAGCACTGACAAGAATTTGCAGAATTGAAATCCTGTTAAGGTTGAGAGATTGCGTGACTTGAGGGGTACATAATAGAAGAAACTGAAGAAGTGCGTTAGAGAATTCCTATGAATAATCGGTTCCCAGTTATGATGAATGCATAACAAAGTAAAATATTGTCTTAGATGCATATCGACGTTATGAGACCTCCCCTTTCATATTCATATTCAATTAGTTCAGATTGCTTCAAATTGTACTTTCATATTCAAATTCAGATTAAAATGGAGATTCTAGTTTAGATTCTGGTTCTGGTTTCCATTCCGATTTTGATTACGTTCACATCATTTCGTGTTTGTTTGTTTGTTCATATTTATCACATTACAAAGGCACTAATTAATGATTGATTACGCTTTATGATTCACTTAATCACAATATAATTTTATTAATGTTATTGAATTTTATAAGTCGTAAATAATTATTGATACAATTTCAATATTCCAATAGAAAATTACTACTCAAACAAAGAATATGAAGCTTTTAGCTGAAAAGTTCATTGAATTATTATTCATAATTGTTTTAATTAATATCAGTACAAGTGAAGCCGTAAGTTTTTTTGAAAAGATAAATTTATATGTATATATTTTACCGTTAATGTTTCTTGTAGAGTCGCGAACTAACATTCCGTAATATAGAGAATCGTTGGAGTCCCAACTATTTTTCTAATTTCAGTTTATATTTGCAAAATAATTCCATATATCTGGATATTGATATTATAAAAGATATGATAACCGGTTTTCGGGGTCATGTGGAATTTCAGATACGTTTGGAGGGTTCCAAAATATATCAAACATTATTCTCTTATACTCGGGATATCTGCACTATGATGATCTCGTTGAAAGATACCATATTTAAGAAATGGTTTAAGAGTTTTTTAAAATATGGCAATTTTATGTCTTCATGTCCCATCTATAAGGGTTACTATTATTTACGTGGCTGGAAATTAGATGCGAATTTAATACCCAGCTATTTGTATGCCGGAGATTATCGTATCAAGTGTTATGGATTTTATGGTAAATTAAAGAGTAAAACTGAAGATTTCGTTGTGGCAGTCGATTTAGAGATTAGTGTAAATTAATGGGAGATAATTTAAAAATTATAGTTCAAAATACATGTTATATTCTCACTGCTAACCTCCATCCCACTGTGCAAATATCAGCTCATTAACCACTTAATGACTTTATAATGAGTTTCAATAAAATTAAATTCAAATTATCCAATAAAAATTTAATCTCTTGACCAAACAAATTTGAGAAAATTGATTTTAAAATTTTAAATGTGTTACAAAAAGCAACAAATTTTATTCATTTTTATTGTCATTATTACAATAAATACTTTAAATGGGGCCAAGGTACCACTTACAATTATATATTCTCAATTACAATTCCCAACTAAAAAAATTCTCTCTTTCGCAGAATCCTACCAAAATGGTTATCTTTATTTCCAGCAAAGTTGTTTTCAATCCCGTATATATACAAGATCATTATTTAGCTATAAGTCCAAATCGTCAAACAGCAAATGTTGTTCTTAATATAGCAAAAAATTTCATTCACGATCCTTGGGCCAGCATAACGACCACATTTCATAATCACAAAACCAATAGCAGTCGTTCTCTCTTTCAATATGACATTAACGTTTGTAGAATTTTTGGTAAACAAGGTTCACATCTGAATAATTTTGTTTCGGGTTGGATCAATAATTTTTGGAAATATGGCAATGCACCCAATAGTTGTCCAGTGAAAAAGGTGGGTTTTATTACTGGAAACTTGATTGTCAATTTTATAAAATGTGTTGTTTTTTTTTTAAAGGGTAACTATACTTGGATTAATTTAAGAGCCGAAAAATTAAATATACCCAACTTTTTTTCAAGTGGTCATTATCTGGTTAATATTAAAACCTATTTCCGTTATAGTGGCATTAAGGACTCTATAGCAAATTTAACAGTATTAACGGAATTGAAACCGAACTGAAATTTATGTGAAAAAAAATAAAACACAGTGGAGTTTGGATAGAGTGAACTAGTTAGTACAAGGCCTGCTGAAGGACACTTTATCCCTAAAATTCGCTGTATCTCGATTAAAAAATTCATACAATTTTTTTTTAAAATACAAAATTTTTGAAAAAAGTAATTAATAATTGTTTGATTTTTTCCGGAACTTTAGAATTTTTGTACAGCTAAATCACGACATTTATGTAAAATCCGGTTATTTTCGTAATCAATAGTATTATTCTCAGCCCATTCAATGGCTTTTTCAAAAATTTTCAGATCTTGAGTCGCTTCAATATATTTGTTTTCCAATGGAACCTTAATATCATTATCTTCGTTCGTGTGCTAATACTAAGATTATCTTTATTTGTATCGGGTATAGCAGATTTAATATCGATTCATTCGTTGACTTCTCTGCAGTATAGGTCGCCTATTAAAGGAAATAATTTAGCATCTACAATGTTGTGAAAATAATGTTATTCACATTTCGTGGTTCCTCAAGTGTATGTCTCAATAAATGTAAAGGCATATTTTCTTTTTCGTCTTCACAATTACTTCCATAATTACACAACCACTTAGTTAAGGAGCCCAAAATTTCTTTTTCATGTCTGGCGATAACTTTTCCCGAAACAACATTAGAATGTTAATAGCATCTTTGAGTGTTAATTCCTTCAAAAATTCATTTAAATTTTTCTTTCTAACGGCACGGCCAAAAAAAAAAATGTTTTTATACCCTACACCATCTTAGATGGTGGAGTTATTATGCGTTTGTGCAGATGTTTGTAAGGGACAGAAAAAATAGCTCTATCACCGTGGTACTATACCCTTCGACTCAGAATAATTTCCTGGGTCGATAAAGTCATGGTTGATAAGCGGCTGGTTGTCCATGTATAGCTTGTCCGCAAAGTACGGGTTTTGAAGGTATCTTTTGGTACGTACTAATTTCTTGGACCAAGGACGATACCTATTGAAATTGGTAATGATGGATCCATTATTTCATAAATGTCCCATACAAATGCCTTCCGGAATGGGGTTTCAGCCCATAAAATTCATAAATATAAAACAATTTTAACCGAATTTTTCTAAATTTAGTATTTTATTCTAAAACGATGTGCCAAATTATTCATGGATCGATTCATTATTTCTTATAGGTCCTATACAACCCTTTCCTTAAAAATATCTCTATGAAAATCATAAATCCAAATATCTCTATGAAAATCATATGCGTGCGTATTGTAAAAATATTTATTCAAATAAGAGATAAATATAAACCAAAACAGCTTTGCGAAAGGTTTACGAGGGTTGATTCATAATTTTGTCTAATTCCCATGTAACCCTACAGAAAAATTTCCTTTGCAACGCATAATTTTCATATAAATGTTTAGATCATTGCACACATAAGAAAAATAAGGAAACCAAATTATACGAGGGTTAATTATAAACTTTTTGAAGTAGACATATACAATTATCAATGTGGTGTAGGGTAGTAAATAGTCGGGCTTGACCGACTATAACATTTTTGGTTGTTTGTAATTAAGTTTTGTTATTATTTTGTTTGACATGTTAGTCCTTCGGGTGGATAATTGGAATCACATTTCGTAGCATGTATACCACGAAAATATATCCATCTTCTGAAATAAGTTCCTGCTTTGCCAGATAACATGGAGCATTGTCGAGGAGCAAAATAGCCTTAGCTGGAAAGCCTTTTAACTGAAAATTAGATTTAACCTAAAATTAAAAAGTTAAAATGTGTAAAGTTTAAGACCCAAATTACAAACCTGACGAACGAATGACATGTGGAACCATTCCTGGTGCTGTTATTCATTTCAGCTAACGTATGTTTTTTTCCGGCAACATCTTCCAAAAGAGTTCAGATTCATGTACGTTGTATATTTGTTCAGCACTCAATTCATGTTCTTAAAGAATTCCGTTTTCTTTTAAATGGAGCAACAGTTCTACCATTGGAGGAGTGATTTACTCCACATATTTTTAATAAACGAATTCCATAACGGGTTTTTAACCTTTTACCACTGATAAGCACTAAATGGAATGCACTCTCCACAATCTTCAGCGTATCCCTCACTGTGATACTGTTCTTACGCTTATACTCCGGTATAATTCTCCCTGCTGCTTCATCTTCTGCGTGAACAACCTGCTACTTCCCAGATAAGCCACGTCTGATACTCGACTGCTCATTACATTCATCTCCGTGTTGTACATTTAGTTCCCTTTCGTCCTCCAGAACTCTTCGCACTATCCTTTACCCCATCGTCCTCCGGCCTATCTGAAACGAAAAAACAAAATTATGTTGATGAATATAATCCGGCCCACATCTAGATGAATGTAATCCATTCCTCGCAATATGAACAAGAGTTTATAAAAAAATATCTTACATATTGTCCGCATTAGAATCCTAACTAGAATATGAGTTGAACTTAAATCGGAACTGAAATCCAAGTTAGGATCTGTGTTTCAATATGACCTGGAATCTTTTGATATCAAATCTGAACTTCAATCTAAACGTAAACTTTAAAATAATATTAGAATGGAATCTTTACTGGAATGCAAACGGAAGTCTAAACCGGAATCTGAACTAGAATTGTAATTGCAGTCTGCACCTGGATCTTAACTTAAATCTGAATTGGAATCTGAACTGGAATCTAAGCTGGTATCTGAACTGGACCTGAACAAGAATCTTAACTAGAATCAAAATCGAATCTAAAATTTAACACTACATAAAATCTGATGAAGGATGATTAATAAAATCTGAACTGGAATTTCAATTTCACTAGCATCTCAGATAGATTCTGAAATATTCTAGGATCTATAATCTGAATTAATATCTTAAATTAAATTTTAATTAAAATCTAAAATAGAACTCTACTGGAATAAAAACAAAGATCCAAGTTAGAATTTTAATTGAAATTAAAGAAATTTGAACTAAAAACTGAACTTGACTCTGAGAATCTGAGATATAAGTTAAACTAGAGTCAGAACTAGTTACTTATTTAACATCTGAACTAATGTCTGAGTAATAATCTGTACTAGAATCTGAACAAAGATAAGATGAATTTCAATCTGAAATACATCTGATATATAAATGGACTATAATGTTAAATACAATCCAAATTCTAATTGAACTTTTAGGAATGCAAAATATAAAACTAAATCCGTTTGTATATAAATTTATATGATTTTATTTTCATCGCGAAGTCATTGAAATCAATTACGAAATTTGATTTTTTAAAGTAAATTCCAAATCGATGCCAACAACAAAATCCTGATTCTTACTTTTATATTTACCATAGAAAAGAACACCTCTAACCCGATAATCTCCAGCATATAAAAACGTGGGTATTAACTCTGCATCCAATTTCCAACCTTTCAAATAATAATGACCACTGGCCACAGGACAATTTTGCATAAAATTTCCATATCTTAAAATACTACGAAACCATTTCCTATAAATAGTATCCTTCACCGATATCACCATATTACAGATATCCATGGTATTTGAAAATAATGTTTGATATACTTTGGAACCATCCAGTCGAATTTGAAATTCTATGTGACCTCTGTAACCAGTTTTTAAAACTTTTATGGTGTCCATCTCTAAATAAAATGATTTGTTGTATAAGTGAGTAGTAAAGTTAGTGAAATATTTTGGATTAAAGCGACTTTCTATGCTGCGAAGTTCCACATAACGTTTCTGAAAGTTTAGCAATTGTTTAGATGAATAATTTTAGGAATGTGGATGTTATTCACTTACTACTTGACTGGAGTTTATGTGATAAATTAGGATAATGGAAAATGTTATTAAAATATTGATTCGTATACTAAACATGTTGACTTTTTGGAGAGATACAGTTTTTTTTTTTTGAATTTCATTTTGGAATATGGAATCACTAAATTATATTCTAATTATGCAAATTATGTTGGTTATTTTTAAACAATAGAAAACAGACAAATTTTAAATTATAATCTATATATATTTAAATGAATCTGTGTTTGTTTGTGACTTTATATACAACTTAACTACTGGACTCAATATACCCGAAAGTAACATAGACTACGAAAAATTCTTATAGGACCAGGGGAAGTGGTATCCCCCATCTAAAGAGCTATACCAGCAAGAGTTCAAAACTTTAGTCCGCGTTACTCTCTCAAGGAACTCAAGGAAGGAAGGGAGAGGTATACCCCCTATGAAAGAATTAAGATTTTCTTTATATTGAATATCTAAAGAACTCTCAAATTTGGTACCAAATACTTTCTCAAGGAACTGTTTCACTTAACAAAGTGTAGGGCGGTTAAGACCGGGGGAAGTGTACTCCCGTACAAAACAAATATTTATTATCGAATACCTAAACTATAACAGCGAGAGTTCTAAAATTTGGTTCCAAACAATTTCTCTAGAAAACAACTTCACTGGAAAAATGTAGGACGTTAAGGATTAAAAGGGGAAGAGGTAGCCCCATGCAATGCACAGGTTCAGGAGGATTTGACAAAATGTCCGATGCATGAAATTGTTTAATACACCTCGTAGTTTGTGATAATTCTATCAAAATTACTCAATGAGTATAATTTCAGTGCAGCAAAGCACATCGGGTAAAAGCTAGTTAATAAAACATAATACAATAATAAAATATTTAAGTCATGACAAATTAAAATCCCATCAGAGTATTAAGAACTATTCAACGCAAAAGCAAATCATCGAAAAATCATTGAATTAAAATATGTTGAATATCAATGTTATTTTAATCATTTTAACAATATTATTATCCAATCCATATCAGGAAATTGCTCAGGTACTTAAAAACAACAACACATTATAAAAACAATATAAGAATTTCCATTTAAAATTTTCAGGCACGCAGTATTAAATTTCGCAATTGTTCCAGCATCTTTAATCCCAAGTATTTCAGCAATTTAACTATTTATGCCCTCAATGATACTCTCAACTGTGAATCTGATCTTTTGGTACCGTTAACATCTGGCCTTAAAGCTAAAATGCAAATTCAAATTCGCTTGGAAAATTCTAAAAAATATCAGACATTATTTGGTTATACATTCGATATTTGCAATGTGGTAATTTCCTACAAAGATACCATGTTTAAGAAATGGTTTAAGAGTTTATTGAAAAAGAGCAATTTCATGCAAAATTGTCCCATTTACGAAGGGCATTATTATTTGCACTCTTGGCGTATGGAATCAATTTTAATACCAAAATATTTATATGCGGGAGATTATCGATTTTTAGCTAATGCTTTTATATTGAAACCAAAACATAAAGAGCAGGATTTCGTATTGGATGTGACAGTGGACGCAATTGTAGTGGATGACTAACAGATGAAAATTCTTGAAAATGGAATAAACTAAAAGGCAAACGTATAGAAATGCTCATTACTTATTCAGTTCTAGTTCGGTATTCATTTACATGCGGGACATTTTATGCAAAATTGTTCCATTTATTTTGGTCATTATTATTTAGTCAGTTGGAAAATGCAACCTGAATTAGTATTCACTTATCTGCATGCTGGTTTACGTCTCTAAATGAGTTCTAGTTGAGTTCTAGTTCAGTTTTAATTGAGTTTTATTTGAGTTCTAGTTGAGTTTTAGTTCAGTTCTATTTCTGTTCAAGTTCAGTTTTATTACAGTTCTAGTTTAGCTCTTGTTCAGTTCTAGTTCAGTTTAAGCTTAGTTCTAATTTAGTTCTAGTTCAGTTCTAGTTTAGTTCTAGTTCAGTTGTAGTTCTGTTCTTGTTCAGTTCTATTTCAGCTCTAGTTCAGTTATAGTTCAGTTCTAGTTCAGCTCTAGTTCAGTTGTAGTTCAGTTGTAGTTCAGTTCTAGTTCAGTTCTAGTTCAGTTCTAGTTCAGTTCTAGTTTAGTTCTAGTTTAGTTCTGGTTCAGTTCTAGTTCAGTTCTAGTTCAGTTCTAGTTCAGTTCTAGTTCAGTTCTAGTTCAGTTCTAGTTCAGTTTTATTAAAGTTCTAGTTCAGCTCTTGTTCAGTTCAAGTTCGGTTTAAGTTAAGTTCTAGTTGAGTTCTATTTCAGTTCAAGTTCAGTTTTATTACAGTTCCAGTTCAGTTCTAGTTCAGTTCTAGTTCACTTCTAGTTTAGTTCTAGTTCAGTTCAAGTCCAGTTCTAGTCCTGTTCTAGTTCAGTTCTAGTTCAGTTCTAGTTCAGTTCTAGTTCAGTTCTAGTTCTGTTCTTGTTCAGTTCTAGTTCAGTTCTAGTTCTGTTCTTGTTCAGTTCTAGTTTAGTTCTAGTTCAATTCTAGTTCAGCTCTAGTTCAGATCTAGTTCAGTTCTAGTTCAATTTTATTACAGTTCTAGTTCAGCTCTTGTTCAGTTCAAGTTCGGTTTAAGTTAAGTTCTAGTTTAGTTCTATTTTAGTTCAAGTTCAGTTTTATTACAGTTCTAGTTCACTTCTAGTTTAGTTCTAGTTCAGTTCAAGTCCAGTTCTAGTTCTAGTTCAGTTTTAGTTCAGTTATTGTTTAGTTCTAGTTCAATTCTAATTATTCATAGTAACTTCTCTAAGCTCCGGTATAACTCCTCAGTAAGGAATCCTTTTAAAATGGATTAATTTCACGTAAGTGTAAATATCTTAATAATGTACTGCAAACATATACATAAATTAGAAAAGCAAATTATACGAGGGTCGTCCATATATTTTTTTATAGCTGGCATTTACAACCAAAAAAATCGGTTTCGCATATTATTACATAACCGAGCTTGAATGACTAAAAGTATTTTAGATGGCAAATCAGATTGTAGTACAAATTCTAGTTTTGGGCTTCAAGTTTAGATTATAGTGCAGAATCAAGTTTATCTAAACTAGATTCAGATGAGATCAAATTCTAGTTCAGATTCTACTTCACAGGTTCTAGGATTTAGATTTTAGTTCAGATTCAAGTTCAAATTCTATTTTAAATTCGAGTTCAGATTTGAGTTAATGTTCAGATTTAAGTTTAGATTATAGTTCAGATATTAGTTCAAATTTTAATTAAAAATCTAGTTTAGATTCTGTTTCTAATTTCAGTTTATATTTTAGTAAAGATTTCAATACAGATTCTAGTTCAGATTCCGGTTATGTTTCTTCTTCACAGGTTCTTGATTCGGTTCTAGTTCCGATATATGTATTCAGATCCTATTTCTCAGTTTCTAGTTTAGATTCTAGTTTCAATTTTAGTTCAGATTAGATTAATTTTAAATTTTTGGTTCAATTCAGAATTCAGAATCTCTTATTTTAAATTCTTTTGCTGATTCTAGTAAAGATTCTAGTTCAGGTTCCAGTTCATAATATTCTTCACAGGTTCTAGATTCGATTATAAATCTGATTTTATTTCAGACTGAGTTCAGATTCTATTCCCGTGGTTTTTGATTTTAGGTTTATGTACAGATTTTAGCTTGAATTTTTGCTTAGTTTAGATTAAGTTTATAAGTTTGTATAGAATCAATTTCAGGTTCTGAGATTGAGATTGTAGTTCAGTTTACACTTTAAGCTCTAGTTCAGATTCTATTCTACTCTAAATTTTAGTTCAAATTCTTGTTTAAACTCTAGTACAGATTTTGGTTTGGATTCTTTTTGAGATTTTAGTTTATTCTTTAGATCTTCTTTCCTTTTCTTGATATATCGTTTTAGCCGTCCTTCCCTTTGTGATAATCATATGCGGAAGTTGCTGCAGAAAAAAGAAAGAATCAAAGCAGCTTTATTTTTAGAATTTTCATTACAGGCAAAAATTCTAGTTACAGAGAAACAAATGACTTGTTAGTTTAAGTTACAAAAAAAGAAAAAAAGAGAAAGAATTGTTAAACAGTTTCCCAAATATTCCACACCCGGAAACATAAAAGAAGTGTAAAAATCTGTTTTTTTTTTGCTGAAGACGAAGTCTATAAAATGCAAAGTTACCACAATTGAGAATTTTTCTGATGACTATAAGAATGAAAATGATGATGATGATGTAGGAATAATGAAGAGACAAAACTTTTCTGAAGGCTTGTAATTTTTTTCACTTTTTTTAATTTTTTTCTCGCTTTTTTTGCGTTTTTGTTACCAAAATACTTTTTTTCCGAAACAAAAGGCGACAGCTTGGTGGTTTATAAAGTAAAAGAAAACGACATGACAAAATAGACATTCAACAAAAGTTATTTTAAAAAGTTAGTCTTATTGCAACAATATGCTTTTGTTCTTTTCTCTGAATTCTTTTTTTTTAGCAAATTAAATGTTTGAGAAAATGTTTGAAATTAAAGTTAAAGAAGTAATGGAAATCATATATTCGGCTATGGTGAATTTTAAATACCCTTCACCAAGTATAAAGAATTATACGTTATGTTTCGTACATACACACTTACATATACTCACAGACGTATACAAAATATAAAAGTTTTTTTTTACTTGAACTTAGAAGTTGTCTCAAATATCGGTCTACATCTTTTAATATACTTTAGCGATTTTTCTGATTTTAAATACGTAAATTCTCTGGACTATAGTTAATACTCAGGCTAAATTTCTTTGAGCTCTCTCAATTATTGTGGTTTTAAGCGTCACAACAACAAACAGAAGGACAGACAGATAGAAAGACAAGCAGACGGACAGACAGCCAGACGGACATAACTATGTTGACTCAGATTTTCATTTAATGCAACAATATGTATATACATTTATGAGATTTGAGATGATTTTTTTTTAGCGTTACACACGTTATGACAAAGTTCTTATACCCTCTTCACCGCTTGGGGTAGTGAAAGATATAAAAAAGGATTTTTTTTTATAGAAAAAATATAGAAAAAATCTTACACATCAATTTTAAAGGCTGAAAACAAAAATCATAGAGATTTTAATGAAAACAATAATAAAACATGACTTTTTTGTTTGAATAACCCAGCAAACATAAACATTAGAATGCTCTCGTTGCCATAGCAATCATAACAATTTAGACTTCCATAAAACACCAAATATTCACAATACTTGACCTTTTTCTGGTCATATATGTGTTGCATTACTGTGTGACGTCCTAAAGGTTTGCGTGGGTGGGTGACTGGGTTGTTGGTTAGAGTTCGCATATCTGTCGTTATAAAAAATCACCACAGTTAAGGTTATAAATGTTTACAATGCCTGAATTGATTGGCCAATTATAGTGGGTGATTATGTCGTTATGTTACGCTTGTGTTTTTTTTCCTCTTCGAAATACGCTTCGTTAATTTTTTACAATTAAATACGCGCGTTATTTTTCTTGATGGGGGAAAAATCAAATAAAAATATTTTTATTTCACTTTTATTTTTTGCATTTTTTTTAACAAATGAATATTTGTTATAATTTTGATGTTTCTCAAACTCTATTTTCTATTTTACACAGATTTTTTTTCAATATAACTAAGAAGGAGTATATTTCAGAAGGACCTTGAATATAATTAGAAACCGAACGAGGGTCTGACCAAGATTTTGAAGTTGTTTCTAAACTACAATCTGTCTTGAATGTAAACCAGAACAAGATTAGGAATATGAACCAGAATATTAACTTAAACGCGATTTTAAATTTAAATCCGACATAGAATTTTTACACGAACTAAAATTTGACTGAAATCGAACAAGAAAAGAATTAGACTTTGAGCCATGTTTTGGGCAGAAATAGAAACTGAAATCTAATCTAAAATTTGAAATGGCATTTAGACTAGAATTTAACTAACTCGAATTTGGACTAGAAACTGAAATCTAAAATAGAGGTTAAACAATAATCTGAAATATATAATTCTTATCAAGTTGAACTTGATAAGAATTATAAGTTGAAATGAAATCTGAAATAGGATTTGAACAAGTATTTAGCCTAGATATTAACTAGAATTGAACTGGAACTGACTTAGAATTTTAATTAGGCGCATAATAGAGTCTAAACTAAATCTGAACTAGAACTGAATTAAAACTGAACTATAACTGCGCTATAACTGAACAAGAACTGAACTATAACTGAACTAGAACTGAATTAGAACTGAACTATAATTGAACTAGAACTGAACTAGAACCAGAACTAGAATTGCACTAGTATAGAACTAGGACTGGACTATAAATGAACTATAACTGAACTAGAAATGAATTAGAACTGAACTATAACTGAACTATAACTAAAATAGTACTGCACTATAACTGAACCATAACTGAACTAGAACTGAACTATAACTGAACAAGAACTTAACTAGAATTGAACTAGAAATAAAGTAGAACTTAATCAGAACTGAACTAGAACTGAACTAGAACTGAACTATAACTGAACAAGAACTTAAGTAGAATTGAACTGAACTATAACTGAACTAGTACCCAACTAGAATCTGAACTATAACTGCACTATAACTGAACTTGAACTGAACTAGAACTGATTTAGAACTGAACTAGAACGAACTATAACTGAACAAGAACTTAACTAGAATTGAACTAGAAATGAAGTAGAACTTAACTAGATCAGAACTACAATTTGACTAGAACTGAACTAGAACTTAATCAGAACTGAACTATAACTTATCCAGAATTGAATAAGAACTGAACTAGAAATGAAATAGAACTTAACTTGAATTAAAACTATAATTTAACTAGAATTGGACTAGAACGAAATTAAAACAGAACTTCAATTGAAATAGAACTGAACAAGAGCTGAACTAGAACCTTCACTAAACTAGAACTGAACTACAAATGAACTGGACTAGAAATGAACTAGAACTCATTTAAATTCCGAACTTGAATTTTATATTAATTTTTATCGCTGCCTATAAAATAAAACGAAATACTTTTGTTTAGCCATTACAAAATCAATTTATTTTATTCAATAAACATTTAAAGTTATTTGTCCTTCCAACCACGTACAATTTGTTCAATTTCTCTATTATATTTTCCCATTAACTCACTGTTTGTTATTATTTTTCTAAACTCATTCGTTGTGTCCATTTTAAAGTACCTTTATAAATTTCACCTGAAACAAATAATCATAATTTTAAATGTCTCTCGACTATTTATTTGAGTGGCTGACGATGATAATGATGATGATATTTTGTATCGAGTTAAATGACAATTTTTACAAAAGGTCATTAAATATTACGAGATGTTTGTTCGTTCGTTCTCTTGCTCACTTCTGCCTCTTAACTAATGCTGTAATATTCTCCACCACCTTCAGCGCTTAGTTCAAATGATGGTCATGTGATGTACATGATGACGATGATGATGATGAGAATGTTGTTAATTTTGTTGTTGTATTGAATGGTTATTGCTGACGATATACCACGTCATACAACCATCGTATATTGAATGGCTGTCACAGACAATGTAACGGTATATTAATCTTCAATAATGATGAATTCTGAATCAGCATTTTAAACGAACCAATGAACAACAATTAATTTGTAACAAAAATTTTGTTAAAACCTCCTCCCCCCCCCTCCGCCAAAACTTTTTACTCCTCTTACAGTTTGAATGATGGGAAATCATTTCAACTTGTTTTCTCTTTAAATGGCAGAACAGTGGTGGACTTGTTAGTGAAATACTCACATACTCATATATTTAGTAGTTAATGCAAAAAAGAGCTTGTTATAGATGAGAAGGAACCATGAATAATGAGTATGAGGTAATGTGTTGTTATTGCTTTTTTCGATACTCATATATATTTAATGGGTTAAAAGGCATCAGTGAGTTGAGAAAAAAAGAAGCTGTAAAAATAATAGAAAAAGAGTGGAAAAAAATCAAAAGTAAATCTTAATTAGTATAATTAAATGCACAATGTGTTTAAATATCAAACTCATGCACTCACATTTATCTATTAAGAGTTCAGAAAATAAATTTATAAATTAAAAAAAAAACTAAATAACAAATAAATAAAACAAGTATTTGCCATCAGTGATGATTAAAAGAAATTTATTGATGAAATTAGGGGAAAAATCGGACAAATGAGCGCTCAAATGGTAATTGTACTAAAGTACGGTCAGGTTTAGTTCAATTCTTGTTTAGTAAGAGTTTAGTTTTAGATCAGTTCTAGTTCAGTTCTAATTCAATTCTAGTTCAGTTCTAGTTCTGTTCTAGTTCGTTTCAGTTCTATTTTTTTTAATTCAGTTCTAGTTCATATCAAGTTCCATTCTAGTTTAGTT
>PYHX02000413.1:87816405-87834265 GCA_004302925.2 Cochliomyia hominivorax | reverse complement strand
CTAGTTTTGTTCTCGTTCAGTTTAGGTTCAGTTCAAGTACAGTTCTAGTTAAGTTTTAATTTAGCTCCACTTCAATTCTAGTTCAATTCTAATTCAGTTCTAACTCAATTCTAGTTCGGTTCTAGTTCATTTATAGTTCTGTTCAAATTCAGTTCTAGTTTAGTTCTGTTCTAGTTCAGTCCTAGTTCAGTTCTACTTCTGTTCTAGTTCAGTTCTAATTGAGTTTAAATTCATCTAGTTCAGTTGAACTGAAGTAAGTTCTACTTCAGTTAATTTTAATTTTGTGTTTCAGATTAAAATCATATTCAAGTTAAATTTAAAGTTTAAATTGTATTTCAGATTATAGTATCGATTCCGAATTATTAGTTTGCTCTTTTAGAGCTATTATATGCAAAAACCTTCTGGTTGTTCAAGATGGCGTTCCTAGATCTTTAGTTTACGATATGTGTGTTTAGATTTTAGTTCAGATTCAAGTCGTATTGTAGTTTAAATTCAAGTTCAGTTTGCTTTATGAAAGCGACTAAATCTGCTCTATAAAAGCGACTGCAGTCTGCTTAATAAAAGTGACTAGAGCCTGCTCCATAAAAGAGACTATAGACTGGGGTGTAGTCTGCTCAATAAGAGCGACCTCAGCCTACTTAGTAAAAGCGTCTATAGTCTTCTCAATAAAAGCGTCTAAAGTCTGCTCAAAAATAGCGTCTAAAGTATGTTATATAAAAATAAATATGGTCGAATCTAAAATATCGAATTAAGATTGTACTAAGTCTGCTCTATATTTTGCCCAATGAAAACGACTACAGTCTGCTCTATAAAAGCATCTATAATCTATTACATAAAAGCGACTTAAGTCTGGTTATAAACTATATAGACTATAATCTGTTCTGTGCTCAATAAAAGCGACTTCAGTCTGCTCTATATAAGTGACTAAAGTTTGTTCTACAAAAGTGCCTACAGTCTGCTTTATAGAAACGTTTCTAGTCCGTTCAGTCTCGTTTTAGTTTTTATTTTCATCCACTGTTTTTCCCACCTCCTTTTAATATCTCATTTCCTAATCATCATTAATTTATCTTTATTGTCAATTTCATATATTTTTTGCATTTGATTAGCAGAAAATTAAATAAATGCGTCAGCATTTAAAATTTTAACACGCACTTTATTATTATTTTATTGAACTAATGCAAATTGTCAGCTAAATGACACATTAACATTTGTATTTCTCATATTTTTTATCAAATATTCATTATTTAGCTAAAATTGCAAATAATTTTATAAATTATCACGAAAAAAGTAGAACCAATTGGAAATTTAATATTAAAAACACTTAAGACAAAAAGTTAAATTTTATTTAAGTTTAATTTTATTCTATTTTAGTTTTCTTTTTCCAACCAAACGCTTATTGCAAACAAAAGTTTAATAAAAATTCTGTTTTTGGGGAAAAAAATATAAAACAAGAAAAGTTTTCTTATTTCGCGTAAATAAAAGTTTTTGGGAAAAATCGTGTGCATATAAAATTTATAGAAAAAAAGAACGCATACAATCTGTCGATTTGATGATGAAATAAGAGCAACATTTGGCAAAGCAGAATCGGATATACCCTCGCCATGTAGTGGTGACTATACAACAGATTATAGTCATGAGTGGAAAGCCGACTATAGTGGTAATACAATCGTGACTATTGTCGTTATAGTCATGATTATATAGCAGACTATATTTTCTCACCAGAGCAGCCAATAGTCTCTCTATAATTTTGCATATAGAGAAGATGTATTATCACTATAGTCGTTCCTTTAGAGCAGATATAATCTCACTAGTCGCAGACTATAGACTCACTATAGTCACGCTTTAAACGCAGGCAATAGTCTTTTTATAGTCATGCTTATAGAGCAGACTATAGTTTCACTATCGTCGTGCCTATAGAGCAGACTATAGTCTCACTATCGTCGTGCCTATAGAGCAGACTATAGTCTCACTATAGTCGTGCCTATAGAGCAGACTATAGTCTCACTATAGTCGTGCCTATAGAGCAGACTATAGTCTCACTATAGTCGTGCCTATAGAGCAGACTATAGTCTCACTATAGTCGTGCCTATAGAGCAGACTATAGTCTCACTATAGTCGTGCCTATAGAGCAGACTATAGTCTCACTATAGTCGTGCCTATAGAGCAGACTATAGTCTCACTATAGTCGTGCCTATAGAGCAGACTATAGTCTCACTATAGTCGTGCCTATAGAGCAGACTATAGTCTCACTATAGTCGTGCCTATAGAGCGGTCTATAGTCTCACTATAGTCGTGCCTATAGAGCAGACTATAGTCTCACTATCGTCGTGCCTATAGAGCAGACTATAGTCTCACTATAGTCGTGCCTATAGAGCAGACTATAGTCTCACTATCGTCGTGCCTATAGAGCAGACTATAGTCTCACTATCGTCGTGCCTATAGAGCAGACTATAGTCTCACTATCGTCGTGCCTATAGAGCAGACTATAGTCTCACTATAGTCGTGCCTATAGAGCAGTCTATAGTCTCACTATCGTCGTGCCTATAGAGCAGACTATAGTCTCACTATAGTCGTGCCTATAGAGCAGTCTATAGTCTCACTATAGTCGTGCCTATAGAGCAGTCTATAGTCTCACTATAGTCGTGCCTATAGAGCAGACTATAGTCTCACTATAGTCGTGCCTATAGAGCAGACTATAGTCTCACTATCGTCGTGCCTATAGAGCAGACTATAGTCTCACTATAGTCGTGCCTATAGAGCAGACTATAGTCTCACTATAGTCGTGCCTATAGAGCAGACTATAGTCTCACTATAGTCGTGCCTATAGAGCAGACTATAGTCTCACTATAGTCGTGCCTATAGAGCAGACTATAGTCTCACTATAGTCGTGCCTATAGAGCAGACTATAGTCTCACTATAGTCGTGCCTATAGAGCAGACTATAGTCTCACTATAGTCGTGCCTATAGAGCAGACTATAGTCTCACTATAGTCGTGCCTATAGAGCAGACTATAGTCTCACTATAGTCGTGCCTATAGAGCAGACTATAGTCTCACTATAGTCGTGCCTATAGAGCAGACTATAGTCTCACTATAGTCGTGCCTATAGAGCAGACTATAGTCTCACTATAGTCGTGCCTATAGAGCAGACTATAGTCTCACTATAGTCGTGCCTATAGAGCAGACTATAGTCTCACTATAGTCGTGCCTATAGAGCAGACTATAGTCTCACTATAGTCGTGCCTATAGAGCAGACTATAGTCTCACTATAGTCGTGCCTATAGAGCAGACTATAGTCTCACTATAGTCGTGCCTATAGAGCAGACTATAGTCTCACTATAGTCGTGCCTATAGAGCAGACTATAGTCTCACTATAGTCGTGCCTATAGAGCAGACTATAGTCTCACTATAGTCGTGCCTATAGAGCAGACTATAGTCTCACTATAGTCGTGCCTATAGAGCAGACTATAGTCTCACTATAGTCGTGCCTATAGAGCAGACTATAGTCTCACTATAGTCGTGCCTATAGAGCAGACTATAGTCTCACTATAGTCGTGCCTATAGAGCAGTATGTAGTCTCACAACAGTCGTGCCTATAGAGCAGACTATAGTCTCACAACAGTCGTGCCTATAGAGCAGACTATAGTCTCACTATAGTCGTGTCTATAGAGCAGACTATAGTCTCACTATAGTCGTGTCTATAGAGCAGACTATAGTCTCACTATAGTCGTGCCTATAGAGCAGACTATAGTCTCACTATAGTCGTACCTATAGAGCAGACTATAGTCTGCTCACTATATTCATTCATTGCCAGGAGCAAACAGAGTGACAAATTTAATATATTTTTCTGCTCCACTTGTGTTCTTGTAAATTATTAAAATAAAGCGAAAAAATCCAATATAAATTCACATGATACTTGGCTGTTTGCTAAAAATTTGTTGCCTGCTTTTAGGATTGTTTGTTTATTGTGTTCGTGTATTGTGTTGTTTATTTATTTGTTTGTTTGTTGGCATGTGTTTCTCTCTGTGTGTGTGAATTTTATTTAAGCTTTTGGGTTTTTGGCAAAAATGAGAGGGAGGAGTCATTGCAACCACTCAAATGTAAATAGTTTTGCAAATATTATCACAACTCTTTTTTTCGCCACGTTTTAGCTGAATTTTTATTATATATTTTTTTAATTTTGGTTCAGTTTCCTGCTGAAAAGTTTAGTTTTTCTTAACAGTGTGTTATTATTTTTGCTTTAGGTTTTTTTGTTTGGTCTTTTTCGAAATTTATAAAGATAAAATACTTTTAACAACTCAAACACATATACAATTTTTTAAGATTAGTTTTTTATTTACGAGTTTGTGATCACTTTAAAGCTTTTGACAGAAGTTGTTAAAAAGTTGTGAGTAAAACGCGATTTTGCAATTTTGTTTGTTTCTTCAACAGATTTTTGTTAAATATAGTTTTTTTCAAGATGTTGAAATGATTTAGTTGTTTTTGGATAAAATATTCAGGGCGTTTTAGGATTTAAATAAGGAACAAGCGCTTTGAGATCACAAGCTTTCAGATTTTCTACTTAAAGACTACGCTAAATGTGTGTAAAAAAACAAACAAATCTTTAACAGAAGGTTTAATTAACATAAATTATCGAACCATCGATAGTTTATAAAATGGATTGGCTATAGATCGATATCTGAAATGATTATTTTCATCAAATAAAATGGGAGTACTTTAAATTTTTATAAGTGATTCCATGATTCTAAAAGGATTGTTGTGTCGAGCAAATTGGCCTAAAACGTTTTTTTTGAATACCTCTAACAAAATTTCAATCGGACATACTTGAGGTATTTTCCAATTGATCTGGAGAAGTTCATGCTTCTTGCGGATCTCCAAAATTGTTTACATTGGATACGAATTTTTTATAGCCCCAATAATTTTCTGCAAAATATATGCTTATATAGGATATCTGTGCGCTCTATTTAGGTTAAAAAAAAACATTGTATAGAACCCTTACAAAATTCTCAATAATTTTTGTTCCAAAATCATATAAGGAGTGAGATCGAAAAATTCTTAACACTCGTTTTTCATTATAATTTTTAACCCGAGTATAATTTAATTTCATAGTTTATAAATTAATAAACTCTTATTCCGCTTAAAATGAGTGTTCAGAAAAAAGTGCGTACTAATATTATAAAATACTTTCAAACAAATCCAACTTTATCCCACAAAACGTTGGTCAAGCATTCATAGCTGTGCCATCAAACTTTTATTCAATATTATTAAATCGCCCGTTGTTGATAGAAAACTTGTTTCAGGATGTTTCTAAAGCCAAAATATAGCAAGCATTTTCAAAAGATTGGATAGAAAAGATAGGATAGGAAATCAGCTTGGTTAGCTCAGCGCTCGGACTATTTGGTCATATGAGTTAAAGGTAATGCTGGTTTAAAAATATACAGGACTCCAAAAGTTCTTGATAGTAACGCTGCTAAAAATTTAGAGGCTAAAAACAGAACACAAAAAATAAAGTAAAGTTTTCTCAAAAAAATATTCTCGCTGCATAATGGATGATTAAACCTACTTTGGCAGATTTTTCGAAACTACCTGGTCGATAATTTTATGTTGCTTATGCTCGAGAGAATGTTGGAGAAAGGTTAAGGATCCAAGAGTAGTAAAAATTTTCTAAAAAGTGTTAGAAGAGAATTGAAGAGCATCAGAACTGTCCAAAAATGTGACAAAAAGGATTTCAAAACTTTAGTGAGTAAAACTATTAAAATACATATACATGTGCACATAGAAAAAACAATATAAAAATAATTAAGATGGAAATAATTTAACATTTTTTAATTATGATTTTGCTTTATAAATAAAAAATTTAAATTTAACATTGTTGCGTAATGTAAAACTGTCTTATTTAAACTAAATATGATATAAAAATATATTTTCGATACTGATTTTAATTTTCAACGTTGATTTTGCTTCATGTTTTTCTCTGTGTTAAGAATTTTTCACTCTTTATTTTTTGTCTAAATTTATAAATTTAAATTCTTAAAAACATTGACATTTACCAGGTGGCCAAATTTGAAGAGTCACCGATTAGGCACCTCTGCGGGTAGACCCTGTGTTCATCCAAATCAATTCGAAATCTCCTCAGCTTTATCCATGTTCGTTTTTTTATTTAACAGTTCAAAAGCTACAGAATTATTAAAAAATCGCTTCGGAAACTTTGCATGCAATTAAACTAAAAGAATCTCATTAAAAAATATGTGTTTTATGTCTGGAGATTTATTTCCTTTTAATCCTTATTGTTATTTTTTTTTAATCTATCGCTCTCATTTTAATTGCTAAAATATGAGCATAATTGCCATATTGCTATTTTGCAAATTTGAATAATTTGACACGTTTCGATAATAAATCATGGGAAAAAATGCAAAAAAAAATTAACAAAACTTTTTAGTGCAATTGTCAAACTGAAAACAAAAGACATTTATTTTCTTCTTTTTCACCAAAAAAACTTTAAATAAAATCTAGCTCATATTCGGAACATTTATGCAGAAATAAAGAAAATAACTAAAACTCGGAAAAAATTATAAAAAAAGTGTCACGATTAAAAGATGAAAATCCATAGATTATTTACAGTTAATAACAAACAATAATAATTTCTTTTTCCATTTAAAATTCCCAGCCATTTCCTTGAAACGAAGGAATGAATAGCAACTCATATTTTAGTTAAAAAAACTATTTTTGTACCCTCCACCACCACAAGTGGTGAAGAGGGTGTATTAACATTGTCATTCCTTGTGTAATGTTAAGAAGGAATAATGTCTGTTATACGTCCATAATAATAGACAGAGCTCAATGAAATTTAGGCTATAATCCTGAAAAGTTTCCTATTTAAAATCAGTAAAATGAGTTTAGTATATCAAAAGATATAGACCGATATTTAAGGCAACCTCTAAATACCAGCGGTAAATTTTCATAAATCTGTCAATTAGAAATCGACAAATTAGAATGGGATTTTGTCACAAAATAAAGTGAAATGTACTTCATTATCATTATAAAAATTATCAAAATCGGTTTAGTAGAAAAAAAGTTATAACCAAAAATAAAACTAATTTGATGACCCATTAAATGTTCCTGTGTTATATTTATGAAAAAACGTTTAGATATTGTACACGTTTGTGAGTGTTTGCGTGAGTTTGTATGTACGAAATATAACGTATTTACTTCACACGCATTTGTGGTGGAGTGTATTGAAGATTCGTTATAATCGAACATACCATTCTTACTTATTTTTCTTTTCATTTCATATTCTACTTTCAATAATTCTTGTTCCTTTAAAAATTGTTATCATTGAGCAATTAGCATTTAAATGGTACATGTATAAAGCAACAACTACAACAGTATTAGTAATAGTAGTAGCAGTAGTTGTGGCAGCAATTGTTGCTGGTATTCTAGTAGCAAAGAACTTCGACTGCAGCATCTGTAATAGCATCACTTGGCCATGTTGCTCGAAGAAGAATTTCCACTAACAATAATTTATTTAAAAAAAAAAGTATTAAAATGGAGAAAAAAACTTTAATAACTTAATACCATAACGAGATGTTGCTTGAACATAAACTTTGCAGTAAAATGTCATAATTTACTACAACTAGCAATAAAGCAGAGAAAAAATAAGTTGAGGTATTAATTGCGGTCTTGAGGAATTAAAAATACCCTTAAAAGAATTATTTTTATGAAAACATTCTTCAAATAAGGGGAAGTACTTCCTCTGACCTCTAATGAAAAAAAAAATCATTTCAGATATCGGTATACAATCAATAAAATCTTACACTAATTTCAAACGACGTGCTTTGAAGAATTTGGATAAGTTTTAACTAAATTTGAAGCGAGTGTTAAAAAATCAAAATAATGAACTGACGGACGGATAGCTATGGGGTCTTGAAGTTCAGAAGGCAAACTACATACCTTTCCATTTTCCAAAAATCACAAAATTTTTTAGTTTCGATGAAATAACTTGAACAGATTATTTTTCAGTTACAGTTATCTCTATATAACTGCTTTTGTACTCAATGGAGATTAGATTTGAAGTAAAAATCATCTGAGAATGATCATGAACAGATTCTGTTAATTTTTTAAATGCTCAGCAACTTAACTACTTCCTTTTACATTTTCAGAACTTATTCTTGAATTTTTAGAGGTTGTTTCAGTTATTTAAGTCGTTTTATACTGAATTTAATTACTTTTATTAAAAGTCATTTGAAGGTAATCGTGAATATATTTTTAAATATTTCACTTAAATGATGGGAAAGGGATCCATACTCCCTTTTGGAAAAATTAGTCTTAAATAATTTAGATAGATATGCTATCATTTATATTCCTATTACATTTGCCCTTAATGAAAGAAATCTTTTCAGATATAAGTCTGTAACTAAATAATGTTGATAATATTAACTTACATACAAGTTTCAAAGTTATCGACTTCAGAATTTAAGAAGCAGACGAATGGACGGACGGACGGACATTTTAAAATAGTTTATGGCTATAAATCTGAAAACTTTTATGGTTTAAAAATGTACATTCTTTGTGGTGTCTTGTGTATAAAAGTTTTTTCTAGCGTCATTCTCCATAGACCAACAAGCTTTTCCCAAAACGCAAGAACCCATTGTGGAGTAGTTAACGGGTGTGTAAGAAAGAGAGAGATGGATGGATGGTCATTTCCAAATAGTAAACAGTTATAGATACTGAGTTTTAAATGGTTCACGAATAAATATCCTTTATAGGGTCTTGAAGTAAAAGAGTAGATTTCTGCTCTTATTATTCTCCATAAACTAACAAACATTTCCATTTCGTAAGAGTCCCGTGTGTAGAATTTATTATTGAAGTTTTGTACTTTATTTCAGTTATCATCCCACAGATAGATAGAATTGTACCCCTCTAATTCTTTCGAATTATAACTTAGTAGAATTTTTAACTAAATGCAGTTAAAATTGTTTTAGAGACATGTGATCATTTACATAATGAAAACTTCTGCCTTCGACCTACCGAAACATATAATTTCAGACATCGATATATAAATTACCAATTCTACACTGCTTGAGATAATATGGGCAAGTTTTAAAGTTATCAACTTGAGCGTGTAATAATCTGATGTATGGCTGGACGAATAAAAATAGTTAATAGTTTTAAATTCAAAATTAGAAATGGTTCAAAAATATATATTTTTATAGGTTCTTGAAGTAAAAAAAATAAATTTTTGCTCTCTCTATTCTCCACAAATCAAGGAACGTTTCAATTTCGCTAGACTCCCGTATGTAGAATTTATTCTTGATGTTTAAATGGTTGAATTATTGGTAAATAACTCCTTTTCTACAAAACTGATTTTATTGATTTTAACTAAGACTTTTAAGGAGAAATTTCAGAACAGATGGCACTATGAGAGCAAGGGGAACGATTTCTAAAGTTCGCAAAAAACTTCTACCAGATGCACAAAAATCGATGGGAGACTTTCAGAATCCAGATTTGATTGTTTTCAGGTTTAAAAAAATTTTAGATAATCCCAAAAAAACCTTGATAAGCCAAATTGGTTCCGGATTATTTCTTGCAAATGTTTATTTCCTGTTAAAAAATTTAATGATCCTTCATTCATCATTTATGCTGCTGTAGGGTGTAAAATAAAAAAAATGTTCTATAGCAAAAGTTGGTAGCAACAACTCTTGGTAGGCGAGCGAAAGAAAAAACGAAATAGAAAAAATGTTAAGCTGGTAACAATTTTTTTATGAGTTTAAATATCCTCAGGCTTTAGGCTGTCACAGTGTGCCTTTTTTTCTCCTCTCACTCCTTGGAATATTATTTTATTTTTCTGTGTTACAATTATGCCACATGTTGGTTACTTTGCTAGTTTGTTAGTTATTTGAAAGTTTTTTTTGAAGATAATTAAAGGAAGGAAATCAAAAACTAAATTTTTAATAAAAATATGAATTTTTAATGAAAATTAGAATTTTTAGTGAAAATGTGAATTTTTAGTGAAAATGTGAATTTTTAGTGAAAATGTGAATTTTTAGTGAAAATGTGAATTTTTAGTGAAAATTTGAAATTTTAGTGAAAATTTGAAATTTTAGTGAAAATTTGAAATTTTAGTAAAAATTTGAAATTTTAGTGAAAATTTGAAATTTTAGTGAAAATTTGAAATTTTAGTGAAAATTTGAAATTTTAGTGAAAATTTGAAATTTTAGTGAAAATTTGAAATTTTAGTGAAAATTTGAAATTTTAATGAAAATTTGAAATTTTAATGAAAATTTGAAATTATAGTAAAAATTTGAAATTTTAATGAAAATTTGAAATTTTAGTGAAAATTTGAAATTTTAGTGAAAATTTGAAATTTTAGTGAAAATTTGAAATTTTAGTGAAAATTTGAAATTTTAGTGAAAATTTGAAATTTTAGTGAAAATTTAAATTTTGTGAAAATTTGAAATTTTAGTGAAAATTTTAAATTTTAGTGAAAATTTGATATTTTAGTGAAAATTTTAAATTTTAGTGAAAATTTGATATTTTAGTGAACTACAATACAGACTAACAGGAATCAGAACTTCAAAAGATTCTGAACTATACACTTGACCAAAATTTGATCTAAAATCTTAAGAATCTGAACTGAAACCTTATATTTGAAATTTAAGTGAAAATTTGAAATATTAGTAAAAATTTGAAATTTTAGTAAAAATTTGAAATTTAGTGAAAATTTGAAATTTTAGTGAAAATTTGAAATTTTATTGAAAATTTGAAATTTTAGTGAAAATTTGAAATTTTAGTGAAAATTTGAAATTTTAGTGAAAATTTGAAATTTAGTGAAAATTTGAAATTTTAGTGAAAATTTGAAATTTTAGTGAAAATTTGAAATTTTAGTGAAAATTTGAAATTTTAGTGAAAATTTGAAATTTTAGTGAAAATTTGAAATTTTAGTGAAAATTTGAAATTTTAGTGAAAATTTGAAATTTTAGTGAAAATTTGAAATTTTAGTGAAAATTTGAAATTTTAGTGAAAATTTGAAATTTTAGTGAAAATTTGAAATTTTAGTGAAATTTGAAATTTAGTGAAAATTGAAATTTTAGTGAAAATTTGAAATTTTAGTGAAAATTTAAAATTTTAGTGAAAATTTAAAATTTTAGTGAAAATTTGAAATTTTAGTGAAAATTTAAAATTTTATTGAAAATTTGAAATTTTAGTGAAATTTTGAAATTTTAGTGAAAATTTGAAATTTTAGTGAAATTTTGAAATTTTAGTGAAAATTTGAAATTTTAGTGAAAATTTGAAATTTTAGTGAAAATTTGAAATTTTAGTGAAAATTTGAAATTTTAGTGAAATTTTAGTGAAAATTTGAAATTTTAGTGAAAATTTGAAATTTTAGTGAAAATTTGAAATTTAGTGAAAATTTGAAATTTTAGTGAAAATTTAAAATTTATCTAAATCGTTAAGTTAATCTGAATTAGTTATCACTTTGAATCTGAACTAAAATTCCAAGTAGATTCTAGATTTGTGCTGGAATCTGAACTAGAATCACGAATAGAATCTAGTTCTGAATCCGAAGAAGATCAGAACATATTTCCGATCAAGAATCAACAAATTAAATCAGATCTCTTGAATATTTTGCACTACAATAGAGACTAACAAGAAGTAGAACTTCAAAAGATTCTGAACTATACACTTAACCAAAATTTGAACTTAAACTTTAACTAAAATGTGAACTGGAATCTTAAAATGGTTCAAAAAAATCCTTACCACAATGTAAACTAAATTCGGAACTAGCATCTGAACTTTAATCTGATCCTAAATTGAAATTAAGTCTCAATAACTAGAGCTCAAATTAAACTAGAATCTAAATCAAGTCTCTGTACGGAAATCTGATCTTGAATGAGAATCAAGATCAGATTTCCGGAATTTGTATTCATTGATGATTGATTTCTGGAATTTGTACTGGAGTCTTAATAAGATTCTGCACTAGAGTTGAACAAGAATCCGGAAAAACTTAAATGGAATCTTTTACACATAAGTCTTAATTGGAATCTTAACCAGATTCTAATTTATGATATAACTTAGAATCTGATCACGGAGTTAAAATTGAACAAGCTTCAGAAATAGAATCAGTAATTTAATCTAAACTCGATGTTGATCTTGAAATTGAACTAGATTTAGAACTGGAGACATAAATGGAATCTGAATAAGATTTTGAACTAGAACTTAAGCCATAATGAATACAAGATATAGTCTTAAATCTGAGTATGAATCTAATATAGAATCTGATCTAGAGTGTTAACCAGATTCTTAACTAGAACTAAAGAAGAATCTGAAGTAGAATCTGAATAAATTCCGAATGAAAAGCTGAATTAAATCTTAAAAACGTACTGAAATATATTCCAACCAGAATATGAACTAAAAACTGAATCTGGAAACTGAACAACAATATTAAGACCTGAACTAAAACCTCAAACTGACCAAAAATGCACTTTATTCTGAAATACAATCAGAATTAGGATTTGAACCAGAATATGAGTGGAACAGAATTGAAATTTGAACTGAAATCTTTACTAGTATCCCAATAGTTAAACTAGAGTCCCAACTTGAATCTTAACAAGAATCTAAACTAGAAACTGAACTAAAATCTAATTAAGAATCCTAACATGTGATTGAACTACATTCGAAACTAGAATCGGAGCCATAATCTGTCTATAAACTGAACTAAAATTTGAGCTAGAATATTAATTAGAATTTGAACTAGAAGCTGAAACAAGATCTGAGCTGGAATCTAAACTAGTGTCTGAACAAACATCTGACCTGCAATAAGAACCTGAATCTGAGCCACAATCTGATTGGAAGTGTAAATAAAATCTGAGCTGGAATCTAAAGTAGTGGTATCTGATTTAAAATCTGACCTACAATTAGAACCTGAATCTGAACGAGAATCTGATTGAAAGCGTTAACTAAACAAGTATCTCAACTCGAACCCTCGAACCCTTAAATGTACTCTTGAATTCCAACTAGAACATCAACTGGAATTCGAACTGGTAACTTAACTAATTCTAAATTTGATTTGGTTGAAAGTATATATTTATAATCCATGGACCAAAAGGTTAAAATTTTAGCACAGATTTTTTGCCAAAAAGGAAAATCTTTTGATATTTTTTTTAGAATTTTAATCCTTTAATTATCTGTTGTTTCCTATATCTCTCTTTTTTATACTCTAAAGTACTACAATGCATCCAGTTTCTTCTCATATCGCTATGAGTTGTCTGTGTGCTGCCATGTCAGCGAAAATCTTATAGAACTTCCGTTTGGGGCGAATGAGGAAAAAAAATGAAAACTAGTGCTAAGTTGGCCAGTAAAATGAATGGAAAACGTATAAAGTTAAAGGAAAAAATCATTTATGCGGTATTAGAGTCAGTTTTGTTTTCTTTTATATAAATTTTTACTTTTTTTCCTCTACTTTTTTTCTTCATTTAATACTCTATTAAATCATATTCTTGTACAGGAATCTTCTAATTTTTATTTCTCGCTACGTTAACGTCAGTTATTTTTTCTATAATTTCATTTTCAGTTTCTTTTCTTTTTATTTTTCGTTTTTTTTTTTAATTTTGTTGGAAGTTTTGTTATGGAGTTTCCTGCTTTTTAGATTTATAATTAAGATTTGGTTTGCAGCATTTTGCTGTTTAAATTTATGATTTTTCAAATGTTCTCGTATTTTTTCCTTACATCTTTTTATACCCTACAACATTGTAGGTGGTTGAGGTATTATAAGTTTCTGCTAATGTTTGCAACAAACAGAAGAAATGGCATTACACTTACCTTTAAGTAAACCGTTCGTCTAAGAATCATTTTCTTAGTCGATTTAACGATATCCGTCCGTACGTCTGTCTGTCTGTCCGTCCAGCCTGACTGTTGGCGTGGCCTCTCGGGGAGCATGGTGGTGGCTGTGGTTTAAATCCAAATCGCGGGAATGGTCTAGACCATTAGGCTCGGTGTGGAGTTGCATATACAACCGGGTGCCGTGCCCCAAAAATCGGCAGGAGTTTAAGATAGGCTTCGCTCCTAAACAAGGGGGAAGTCATATCCAAATACATAGCTTCGAATTGGTACTCAGGTGTAGCAGTCTGCTGCATTTGGGGGCGCTGGTAGACGCATTGTATTCACCCTGTGCGAAGAGCAGGGTGAATACAGAGACAGGTACTCACGTAAAAGGCTTCGTCGTTATCCGTCCAGCTGGCTGTCCATGTAAACGTTGTGAATACTCTACAGGTCGCAATTGTTTAGTTATGTTGATGAAATGTGGTTATTATACCATATTCGATCCAATATTTAAGGTACTTCCCCTACAAGTGTCTTCTCGGAATGAGGTTTAAAGTTCATAAAAGTCATAAATATACAGCATTTTTCACGAAATTTGCCAAAAATAAGACTTATAATTTTCTAAACCAATATGTCAAATTATGCGAGGGTCGGTCTATTGCTTCTCATAGATCTCATACAAGCCCCCTTACAAAAATTCCTTTGTAGGGCATAAATCTCACATATACTCAGGGTTAAATCAATATAAATAAGCAAAACTCTCTGTGTCAAATTATACGAGGATCAGTTCATAATTTCATGTAGCTCCCATTTATCCCCTCACAAAAATGCATTTTAAAAGGCAAAAGTTTCACATAAATGTTAGTGCCACAATAATGTACAGCACACTTAAGAATAAATCACAAAAAAATTATACGAGGATCGTTCATTGCTTTTTCGTAACTTCCATTTATAGTCTACATTGTGGTGAAGGGTATAACATAATTGGACTTGTCCGAACTAAACATTTTTACTTGTTTTATTTGTTGAAATACTGTTGCTATTGTTGTTGTAGTTGCAGCAGCAGTTTGTGGCAACAAATGTTGTAAATTAAGAAGGCGTGTTCTTTAAAAAGTACAACAGTCACTTTTAATGTGTTCGCGTGTGAGTGTGTTTGTTGGGTTTTAGCCACTTAGTTTTTTCACGTTTAGGTTTGTTCAATTCATTTATCATTTTTTCCCTTTTTCATTGTTATTTGTTTTATTTTATTTTATTATTTTTACGTATTTTTTTCGTTTTAATTACATTATGAGAAGTTCGTCCTTTTGTTGTGTTTTGTGAAAGAAGAAGAGGATCTATTGGCTTGTCTGTTTTTTCAGTTGTTCTCAAAAAGTTTTAGGATTTTTTAAAGATTTTTTTTCACTTGGATTTTATTTAAATGGTTTTCCTGTAATTATAACAAATTTTCATACTCATTAACCAAACGATTAGTTTGTTAATAGAAAGTTTTTGGATTAAGGGATTAAAAGACATAAATATGATTAATTTGTGACTAATATTTAGTATCACCTCAATAAATTAAGTATACGTCATGTAACAATACCCCCCGATATTATTTCATAAAGCTCAAATTCTTTATCAGGTTTTTAGTCTGAATTCTCGTTCAGATTTTAGATTGTAGCTCCGATTATTACTTAGACTCTGAGCCAAATTCTAATTTAATTTTTGTTCAGATTCTTGTTAATTAAAGATCAAAATTAAGATTAATTTTTTCTAGTGTGAATTCTCGGTACTTATTCTAGTCCAAACTCTTGTTCTGGTTCTACTTTAAATTACAGCCCAGATTTTGGATCGAGTTGTACTTCAAAATATTTTTAAAACTATAACTCTGATAATACTTCATTATATATCATAAATTCTAGACCAGATCCTGGTCTCGAATCCATTTTAGTTATAAGTTTAAGACCAAGTTTCTGATAATAACAAAATAAATCTTTTCATTTTAGTTGAAATTATAGCTTAAACTGTAGTCTAAATTCTTGTTCATGTTCTAGTTCAGATTCTTGTTCAGATTATAGCACAGATCTTAGTTCAGAGTTTTATTCATATTGCAGCTCAGATTCTTTTATAGATTATAATTCAGATCTTAGCTAAGATTTTAGTCAATATTCTAGTTCCTATTTCCCAGTTTCAGGTTCTTTGTGATGATTCTAATTCAAATTGTGGTTCAGATGATAACTCTGATTCTATTTCAACATCTAGCTTAGATTACAGCTTAAATTCTAGTTCATATTATGGCTCCCACATTATTGGAAACTACTGCCTAGATTCTTGATGTAAACTTTGATTTCTTGGATTCTAGGGGTCCAGATTTGCCAGATTTCAAATTCCAGAGTTTTGCTCAAATTCTTGTTCAGAATAAAATTTAAATTATAACTGCTTCTAGCACGCATTCCATTTCAGATGTTACATAGATAAAGTTTACGTTTTAGTGCAGATCCTTTATAGATTAAATTAAGACTTTTGTTCGAACTCAAATTTAGATTATATTTCAAAGTCAAATTTCTAACATAACATAGATTCCAGTTTATATTTCAGTCAAATTTTCAATTGCAACTTAAGTTTTAAATTCTAGTTCAGCCCGTAATACATTTTTAGTTCAAAACTAGTTCAGTTCTAGTCAAGTTCCAGTTCAGTTCTAGTTCAGTTTCTAGTTCAGTTCTAATCCATTTTTAGTTCATCTCTCCTTTTGTAATTCATTTTTAGTTCACAACCAGTTCTAGTTCAGTTTTAGTTCTATTTCTAATTAAGTTCTGGTTAAGTTTTACTTCAGTTCTAGTGCAGTTCTAGTTCAGCTTTAGTTCAGTTCTTGTTCAGTTCTAGTTCAGTTCTTGTTCAGATCTAGTTCAGTTTTAGTTCAATTATAGTTCAGTTCTAGTTCAGTTCTAGTTCAGTTCTTGTTCAGTTCTAGTTCAGTTTTAGTTCAGTTATAGTTCAGTTCTAGTTCAGTTCTAGTTCAGTTCTAGTTCAGTTCTAGTTCAGTTCTAGTTTAGTTTAGCTCAGTTATAGTTCAGTTCAAGTTCAGTTCTAGTTTAGTCTTGGTTCAGTTCTAGTTCAGTTTTAGTTCAATTATAGTTTAGTTTTAGTTCATTTCTAGTTCAGTTTTAGTTAATTTTAGTTTAGTTCAAGTTCAGTTCAAAGTTTAGTTCTAGTTCAGTTCTACTTTAGTTCTAGTTTAGTTCTTGTTTAGTTCTAGTTCAGTTCTTGTTCAGTTCTTGTTTAGTTCTAGTTCAGTTCAAGTTCAGTCTAGTTTAGTTCTGATTCAGTTCTTGTACATTTATTCCTGATCGCTTTTTTAATTTTTTTATGAGTTTAATTTAACCCATAAAAACATTTATGTACAATAATTAAATTAATTTAGTATTATTTGTTGGATTCCCTGTGCAATTATTTCTTTAGTAATTTTATACTCTAAGACATCGTTTACCAGCTGTTGTCTTTAAATCTATGGCCTGTCCATTATCGTAATTACAATGGCAATAATGTCAATTGTTCTCTATAGTTTCTCATTCAGTCGCTTTCCTTCTTAACTTACAACTTCTTTCACACTTTTTTAAAACTGAAGAGGAAAATGAAATTGTCTTATAAAAACTATAATTTCAAAATCATTATAGTGCAAAGTGAAATGATGCTCAAATAAATAAACGTTGACTTCTTTTTGCCATTTTTGTATCGTAAATCAGTTTTATTTGAAACAGAAATTTTTTCGTTGTGTTGTTCAGTCGTGTGATGAGGAGACAGACATTTAATAGATTAAGTCATATTGGAAATTAGTAAGTTTTGGTTCCATTCTAATATATGTTATTACAGGTCTTTTAATTTGTCTGTCATATTAAGCACAATTTCATAGCTTTTCTACTGGGTTCATTTTACAATGAAATAAATGTGTTGTTGAAAGAAATCTATTCGAAACAAATGTTAATAAACTGTGTACTTTAGGAAATTGCCTCATTATGGATATGCTTTTTCTACTTTGATAATGCAACAATAGATGGGATTATGGTT
>PYHX02000413.1:87780925-87816305 GCA_004302925.2 Cochliomyia hominivorax | reverse complement strand
CTCTGAAGAAATTTATCAATGTGATCGAATGTTTAATAATTGAAAAAGCTTCTCAGGCAATCAAACATTCGATGAATACAACAAGTGTCAACCAAGAAACTGCTCTATTTTCCGTCTTTCGGGAAGGAAATATTAGCATAGTTTTCCACCACTAAATCACACATAGAGGGTGTATTATAGGCAACTTAGCTACAGCAGACCAAACACCTTCATTGCTGGTATCATAATACAAAAATTAATAAAGAAATTGAAAACAAGCTCTTTGCAACAACGTGCTTTATTCTTGTAGCGATTGTAACCAACGCTTTAATTCTTCTATATATATTTCCGCTATTTTTATAAAGAGGGAATATTAACTTTGTCATTCCGTGTGTAACGCAAAAAGAAATCTTCTCAGACCCCAAATGTATATATTTATTCATGCATCAAATCAAGATCTGAGTCGATTTAGCTATATCCGTCCGTCCGTTTGTCTGTTGTTGGCTAGTTCACATCCCCAATATCGAGAGAGCTCAATGAAATTAGTCGTGAGTATTTGTTATAGTCCTAAGAATTTTCCTATATAAAACCTGTTTGATATATTGATAATATATAGAACGATATCTGTGACAATCACTAAGGTCAAGCAAAAAACTTTCGTAAAATTGTCAAATATAAATTAAATGAAATTTTGCTATAACATTACCATTTCATAAATTATCAAAATCGGTTCAGTAGAAAGAAGTTATAGCCAAAAATATAACTAATTTGATGACTCATGTTTTATATTTAAGAAACTTTTAAATATTTTATACGTTTGTGAGTTTATGTGTAAAATATGTATGTACGAACCATAACGTATTTAATCATACATATGTATGGTAGAGGGTATTTAAGATTCGGCATAGCCGAATATAGCATTTTTACTTGTTTTAATTTCAAAGGATTGGAAACTTAAAAGAAAATGCTCATTAATTAAGCGATCCAGGTCTTGCAACATTTTTCATATTCAAGTGTATAATAGATTGACCACATGTAGCTTTGTATGCATATTAATACAGGATGACTCTAATATTAGTATTGATGAAGCTTATTCTTTTTTATATTTTGCTATATATTTTTGAGTAGATCTTCTTACACTTCTTAACACAGAGAGTTCCTAAAAATTATATTTTTTTCAAATAGAACAACTTTAGCAACTGTATCTATTTGTAAGAAAGCACAGGATGATTATCATAAAACATTTCAATATTTTTACTATGCATTTTTTGCCAGTAGTAATACTAAGAAGATTCTAAATGCTGAAATAAACGAGTTCTTTTTTAACTTTTTTATGGGCAATTGGATGAATTTGAATACCCTGGTGTATTATAACAGGGTGATTGCAAAAAAAAGTATTCTGAATGCTTAGGTCTTGGATTATATTTCTTTTGTACATTTTGTGTCTTTAGCATCAGTAAAAAGATACTTATTGGTGAGTCGAAGGAGTTCTTCAATTTTTTTATCTTCAAATAAATGTATATTGACACCCTGTGACTTTGTGTTTTTAATATAAATAATAGCAAAACTATATATTTTTGACAGGTATGTTTTTTGTGTTATTACAGGGTGATTAACTTCAAAAGTTTTGTGATAGTTTAGGACTTGCCCAATATTTCTTATGTACATTTCTTGTCAATAAGATCAATAAGAAGATACTTTGGTGTGTTTCAACCGGGTGATTGCAATAAACTTTTATGAATGCTTAAGTCCTGGTCCATGTTTCTTATTTACATGTAAATTTAAAACCAAAAATTTTAAGTTCAATTTTTGAAAATCTTATTCGAATAGTTTCATTTTACACCCTGTATAATTTCACTTCTTCAAGGAACTGGACAAATGTAGGACGAATAGGATCAGGGGGGGGGGGTAAGTAGCCCCCATACAAAGCAAATTTTGATAATCGAAACTTAAAGAACTATAAAAGCAAGAATTTTCAAATTTGGTTCCAATAACTTTTTCAAAGAACAAGTTTACAAGACAAAATTGTAGGCCGGATAGGATCAGGGGGAGAGGTAGTCGCTATACAAAGCAAATTTTGATCAACGAATATCTTAAAAACTATAAAGCAAGAATTTGGTTCTAATAAATTGTTCAAGTAACTCTTTTAATAGACACAATAAAGGGCGGATAGGATCATGGGGTGAGATGTCCCTCATATAAAGAAAATATTGATTATAAAATATCTAAAGAACTATAATAACAAAAGTCCTCAAATTCGACCCAAACATTTTATCAAGAGTTTGTTTTACTGATCAAATATAGGACGGGTAGGATTAAGAGGTACTCCCCTTATAATCGCAATATCTAAAGAACTGTAAAAGCGGTAGTATTCAAATTGGATCTCATTACTTTCCCAAAGATCTTTTTTTACTAGCCAAAATGTAGGTCGGATAGGACAAGGGGGAGTGATTCCCCCATACTTTGGTCCGCAATCACTTTCTCAAGGAACTATTTTAGTGAACAATATATTGAACCGATAGGACCAGAGGGAGGACCATTGTTCCAAATGGTTTTACTGGACGAAATAAAAGACAGTTAGGGTCAAGGGAAGGGGTAGTTCCCATGCAATGCAAATATTCAATAAAATCTTTTAATACACTTTGTGATTTCTAAAATTTCTTTCGAGATCTTAAACTAAGGAGAATGTTTGAGCAGCAAAGTGCAACGGGTAAAAGCTTTAATTCCAGAGTAAAATTATAAAATCCAAATCATTTCTAGAGACGACTTAATGATATCCGTCCATCTGTCTGTCTTGTAATTTAAATCCTTGAAATTAATATTTTTTGCAAATAAATAAATTATTAGTCCTTTGAAAAGGATTTATTTTAACTAAAAATAAAATATAGATTGTTTTGGATTTTGCATATATATATAGAGAGAGCTTATCCTTGAAACAAATATAAATTAAAGATCAATTTTCGAAAATAATTTACTTTGATTTTTAGACAAAATTAAAAAGGACCAAAAAGGAAATGTTTACAATTACAATAAACATTTGGACAATAAAGAATTAAATATAAATAATCAAAATATTAAAATGGAAATGTAAATGTAAATAAATAAATTTAACCATATGTCCAGTTTTTAGGGGTATTGGAGAGTGAAAAAGGATTTGCAAGGAATTTTTCAGGCAAAAAAAATGAAATTAAAATCCTAAATACACACACACATGTAAAGAGAAATGAAATGTAGTTAAAGATAACAAAAAAATTTGACAATTGAAATTTAAGGATATATAAATACACGAGAAGGGAGAATAGTGTGTCCTGTAATCAATACATAAGCAAAATGCTAAACAAATACTGGCTCACACATATTTGCCAAAAGTACAGCAAAAACGAAGGACTTTATCAAAAATGACCCATCTTAATGCGGATTTTCGAAAGTTTTTTTTTTTTTGGATTTTTGCAAATAAGACAATTGTGTAAATAATTCCAAGAGTTTTGGAATTATGCTCCCTTTCCCAAATAAAATGTTCTGCAATTGTACGCATATTTATGTTTGGATGAAATTTAATTTTAAGCCTCTTTTGTTTTTCATACTAATGTTTATTTGTATATGAATCTAAGTGTGTGTTTGTTTATTATAAGTGTATCGTAATGAACATAGAAATGTCACCCCTTTTTTACTCTCTCTCTCTCTCTCTCTGTGTTTGTTGTTGTTGTGTGTGTGTATTGTTATTTGAAAAGAGACAATTGACTCGAAAAGTTCATTGATGAACTTAACTTATGTCAAAATATACGATAAGTAAATCCTGTATTTATATTTCATTTATAAACACACACACACGCATACAATTATACACATATTCATACACACATGTAAAACTTACAAAATTAATTTTTTGCTTAAAAACAAGGGTCATCCTTTTTTGTGGCCATATTCGAACCACCCCCCCCCCCACTTTCCCATTTGCCGTTAGATTATTTTTGTTTTAAAACAAAATAAATATATATTTTAGAATATTTGTCTATGTTTAAGTTCATTTACTTACTCACACACTTACACACACACTCCCTCAAACATCCTTATGAAAACAACATCTACATGTTTTGCTATTAAGTCCATTATTGATGACTGTCTGGTCAAATGTTCATGTGTTTAAATATTTGTTAATCATTTTGTACATCTTAAGGAAATAATTTACAGGATTTTTTGTGTTGTTTTACGAAAAAGACTATAAAACAACAACAACATTTATGTATGAAATGTCTGACTTGTATAAAAACAAGTGTAAATTTATTTGCTCAAGTAATTCGAATGATTTTTTTTCGGTTTTCCAGATTTAAATTTAAATCTTAAATTGCTAATCTGGTGAAAGTAAGAATTAATTATCTTCAAAATCTCCTTTTAACTTGAATTTCTCTAAGAAATAATAAAAATGTAAGATTTTATGTTAAAGATCTTCAATATAAGAAACACTAAAGTTGATTTTCGAAATCAAGTTCGAAATTTTCGAAAAATATTAAAAATCGAAGAAAATAAATTTGAAAAATATTGAAGATTGAAAATTCTAGATTTATTAAAAGAAGAAAAACTTCAATTTAATTTCTAGTTCAGATAGTTCAGTTTCCAAATAAGACTTAAGTTCAAATTAGAGTTCGAAGTCTAATAAGAATTCCAAATTCAACTTGAGTTCTAATTCAGACTTCAGCGCAAAAAAAATAGTTTAAATTTTAGCCAAGATTTTCATTCAAATTATAGTTCACATTCTACCTCAGAATCTGGTTCATATACAGGTCCATATTAGAGTTTCAATCTTAGTTTTGTTCACTTATTTTTAATCTGGGAATCTAGTTCAGATTCTTTCAAGATTCTAGTTCCGATTCTGGTTTAGATTCTAGAACACATAATAATTAAATTCGTGTTCAGTTTAAATTCAGATTCATTTTCAGAAACTTGCTGAGTTCAGATTTAAGATGAATTTCTAAATCAGATTCTAGTTCAGTCCAAGCTTAGTTATAGTTCAAATTCTAGTTAAGATTCTGGTTCACATTCGATTTTAAATTTAAGTTATAATTCTAATTTACATTTTGTTTCAGATTATAGTTCAGATACTAAATCAGAATTTTGTTTAGATTCTTGTTTTTTATTTCAGATTCTACTTCAGATATCAATTCCCATTTTCGTTTAGATTAAAATAAAAATTTTCGTTTAGACTTAAATTCAGATTTAAGTTCAGATTCAAGTTCAGATCTTAGTTTAGATTCTGCTTCAGATTTTAGTTCCGATTCAAGTTCAGTTTGTAGCTCTCATTCCAGTTCTTGTTATATTTAAAATTACAGTTAAGATTATGTTTCATATTTCACTTGTGATTCTAGTTCATATTGTAGTTCAGATTCTAGTACAGATTTCACTACTGATTATTGCTTAGATCTCAGTTCAGATTCTCTTTCTGAATCTGATTCATATTTCAGTTCAAATTCTGATTCAAAATCTTATTATAATTTGTGTGGAATCTAATTTTGACTCAAATTCGGATACTTCTTTAGAATCTGACTCTGGTTCTGATTTTAGTTTGGATTTTCAGTCCAGATTTTAGTCTGATTTATCCTTCAGATTATAACTCCAATTCAGTTGCGATTCATAATCGATATATTAGTTTTGGTTCTAATATAGATTCTAGTTCAATTGAATTTTACTTTTAAGGAGTGAGATCGAAAATTTCTTAACGCACGTTTTTCATTAAATCTTTTAACACAAATATTATTTGATTCTTTTGGATCGAGTAACCTTTGCTTCCAGCAAAGAGTTCATACTAAAATTAATAAATATTTTCAACAGAAACCAATTACACCCTACAAAATGTTGACCAAGCAAAAAGTAACGGTTAAACTTGTCCATTAATAGAAAACCAGGTAAAGGGAAGCAACAAAAATAGAAAATTCAAAAGACCTGCCAATACATCCGATAGAAGAGCAGAGCCGATTTGCTCATTACTCGAACTATTTGGTACGAAATGTTACATCTAATGCAGGTTTAAAAACATAAAAGCCTCAAATGGTTCCTGACAGGAATGCAGCACAAAATTGAAGTCATGTTTTCCAGCAAACTGTTTTTGCTGCATATTGGATGACGAAAGGTATGTTTTGGCAGATTTTTCATAACTTCCTACTCAAAATTTTTTTGCTGGTGATGCTCGAGGGAATGTTGAAGAAAAGTTTGTGTCACAAAAACAGTTAAAATGTCTCAAAAAGAGTTCATGGTATGGCAAGCAACATTCAGTTGCGCCAAAAGAAGCTAATTATTTGTTACAAGGGCCTCTATAAATACCGAAATTTATATCAAGGAATATTTACCAAAAAAAGGCTGCTTTCATTCATTAGACTTCATAATGTGTCCACATAATTTTGGTCAGACTTGGCATCCTGTCACTGTGGTAAACAAACGCTTGATTGATACAAGAATAATAATGTTGTATTTGTACTGGCGGAGCCATTGCCAGTGGAGAGAACTGAATAGCTCAAAATAGATGTATAATAGTGTGACGTATTTTAAACAGAGATGGACTACCAGCAAAGTGACAAAAGTACTATAAAAACTTTAGGGGAAATGTTTCCAAAAAAAAGGTTCAAAATTTCATCACTGTTTCATTCATTGTTAATATCTTGACTATTTATGAAGCGATTTGAAAATTAAAAAAAAAAATCCGAGGCAAAAATTAGTAATTTTTATGCGTGGCAACTGGGTTCGCAGCTGCCCCAGGAGCGTCAGAGAAAGTTTTCGCCCATATCTTTGAAACTAATGGCCCAATCGAGTTTATGTCTTCAAATAAAAAATCCACAAAAATACTTCTGACCCATCAATAAAACAATTAAATTTCTAACATTCAAAAAACATTTTTTAAAACGTTGTTATTGTTTTCCTATAGTTATAAGCAACAACAACCACATGGGACTAAATTTTCAAGGAAAGGAACTGAACATATCTCAGTGGTTTATGAACCGATTTTGAAAAATTAAAAAAAAATTAAATTCGAGACAATAATGTATAATCAATCAGTCCCATAATCAGGTTCAAGGGTCAAATTATAGGAAAATATGTTTATGCCTATAACTCAGGAACTAATGGTCCGGTTCATTTCATGTTTTCAGCGTATAAAACCGCTAAATTTACTGAAATCTATCTGTGAAAAAATTAAGTCCTTAACTATTGTAGTTTCTTCAAAAAAATGAAAAAAGCGGAAAACGCTTGAGGATCTTAAGATCCAATTTACCTGGATTTCACTAGCAATCATATATGCTAACTATAGGTCGGTTTCATAAACTTGATTTCAACCGAAACACAGACGAACAAAGCTCAATCTATTTCTTTTTTCATACCCATCCAGAATATATGCACCTTTGGGAGTCTAAGTCGGAAATTGTGGAAATTACAAACGTAATGACAAACTTATATACACCCGTCTGACCTGGTCAGGTGAAGAGTATACAAATCTAAACTGTAAGTTTAGTGGTATTTGTTAACATAAATGTATTTTAAGAATATTTCTATCTCACTCCTTAGTTCCATTCTATTTAAGTTCCTTTATTTATTTCTCTCAATTATATATTTTTTGACTTTTATTATATTTAAAGTCTTTCTTATATTGAACTAATTTTTATTGCTCCATCTTCACATATTTTCCTTAACTTTATGAAAAAAAACTTTGAAAACTTTATTCAAAAACTAAAACATTTAAAAGCTTTTTTTATTTCATTTTTATTACAATAACTGTTGACAATTATGAGTATAACTTTAGTTTTCTTAACGAGAACTATAAAAAAGTGCATAATAAATGCATAAAATACATAAAAAGGGCAATAAAATGAGAGAAGCTTTAAAATTTTATTGCAACATAAATATTTTAACAGGAAAAAGCTTATTGAAAACAACATTAAAATTTTAACGGTTTTTCAAATATTGTTTTGAAATTTCCATTACAAAACTAATAAAATAATTCAAAATTTTAGAAATTATCAAAATCAAAATAAAAGATAGATTCTCTAGAAAATGAACCCATTTTTTACAACAAGAACTTGAATTTGTGAATTTTTATTTTCAAAACATTTAAAATTCCTTTACATTTGTTCCAGTCAGAGAAATAACTGTTAAATTCTTTGTAACTGTAAAACCTCAAAATCAACCCCTGATTTTCTTGTGCTGTTGATATTCTGCAAAAGATATTTTTGTGGCTGCATAAGGGGGTGATATTATCTAAGGGGAAGTTTAGCTAAATTTTACCCCTGATAATTATTCTCTCGAAGATAATTCTCAGATTTCGTTAAGTTTATCTCAGGGGGTAAGAACTACCCCTGAATTGCACAATTTGCTGCAAAAGTGCAGATGTCAGATAATTGCAATTTTTTGTGATTCTTTAGATAAAAGTTAAAAGAGAGGGGAATTAACAGCTGGTTAATTTAACAGAAACTGAGTAAGAGATATAACAGAATGTGTACTTATGTTAAGCTTTTCAAGTAAAAATCTGCTATGAAAATGGAACTGAACTAGGAAATAACTTGAACTGGCCTAGAATTGAACTAGAACTGAAATAGAACTGAACTAAAACTGAACTAGAGCTGAGCTAGAAATGAACTAGAGCTGAGCTAGAACTGAACTAAAACTGAACTAGAACTGAACTAGAACTGAACTAGAACTGAACTAGAACTGAACTAGAACTGAACTAGAACTGAACTAGAGCTGAACTAGAACTGAGCTAGAACTGAACTAGAACTGAATTATAACTGAACTAGAGCTGAGCTAGAACTGAACTAGAATTGAGCTAGAACTGAACTAGAACTGAACTAGAACTGAACTAGAACTGAACTAGAGCTGAACTAGAATTGAGCTAGAACTGAACTAGAGCTGAGCTAGAGCTGAACAAGAACTGAGCTAGAACTGAACTAGAGCTGAGCTAGAACTGAACTAGAACTGCACTAGAATTGAGCTAGAACTGAATTAAAACTGAACTAGAACTGAACTAGAATTGAACTAGAAATGAACTAGAGCTGAACTAGAACTGAGCTAGTACTGAACTAGAACTGAACTAGAACTGAACTAGAACTGAACTAGAACTGAACTAGAACTGAACTAGAACTGAACTAGAACTAAACTAGAACTGAACTAGAATTGAATTAGAACTGAACTAGAGCTGAACTAGAACTGAGCTAGAACTGAACTGGAACTGAACTAGAACTGAATTATAACTGAACTAGAGCTGAGCTAGAACTGAACTAGAACTGAACTAGAACTGAACTAGAACTAATATAGAACTGAACTAGAGCTGAGCTAGAACTGAACTCGAACTGAACTAGAACTGAACTAGAGCTGAGCTAGAACTGAACTAGAACTGAACTAGAACTGCACTAGAATTGAGCTAGAACTGAATTAAAACTGAACTAGAACTGAACTAGAATTGAACTAGAAATGAACTAGAGCTGAACTAGAACTGAGCTAGTACTGAGATAAACTGAACTAAAACTGAACTAGAATTGAATTAGAACTGAACTAGAGCTGAACTAGAACTGAACTAGAACTGAACTAGAACTGAACTAGAACTGAATTAAAACTGAACTAGAACTGAGCTAGAACTGAACTAGAACTGAACTAGAACTTATATAGAACTGAACTAGAATTAAACTAGAACTGAACTAGAGCTGAACTAGAACTGAGCTAGAACTGAACTAGAACTGAGCTAGAACTGAACTAGAACTGAACTAGAACTGAACTAGAGCTGAACTAGAACTGAGCTAGAACTGAACTAGAACTGAACTAGAACTGAACTAGAACTGAACTAGAGCTGAACTAGAACTAAACTAGAACTAAACTAGAACTGAACTAGAACTGAGCTAGAACTGACCTAGAACTAAACTAGAACTAAACTAGAACTGAGCTAGAACTGAACTAGAATTGAACTAGAACTGAACTAGAACTGAACTTGAATTGAACTAGAACTGAACTAGAGCTGAACTAGAACTGAACTAGAACTGAACTAGAACTGAACTAGAACTGAATTATAACTGAACTAGAGCTGAGCTAAAACTGAATTAGAACTGAACTAGAATTGAACTAGAACTGAACTAGAACTAAACAAAAATTGAATTATAACTAGATATGAACTAGAACTGAGCTAGAATTGAACTAGAACTGGACTGAACTAGAACTAAACGAGAAATGAACTAGAACAAATAAGAATCAAAAGTAAAACTTAAAATCTCTAGAAATATTAACTGAATTTAATCTAGAATCTAAATGAGTACCTCTGCTCTAATCTGAACTAAATTTTGCACAAGAATCTGAAGTAATATCCGATGGAGAATTTGAACTGGAATTTAAAGCAGAATCTAAATTAGAATCAAAATGAGAATCACAGCTGGAGTCTGAACTGAAACCTTTAGAGACTTAACTACAATCTAAATAAGTATCGAAACCTGAATCTGAATTAGAATCTAAACTTGAATCAAAACTAGAGTCTGAGCTCAAATGTGTAGTAGAATCAGAAATATATTCTGTATTAGAATCAGCACTAAATCCGGTACTTAAATCTGCTTTAAAATCTGAACAAAAAAATTAACTGAGATCTTTAACTCTGAACCGGAATTTGAACCAAATTCTGTATTAGAATCAAAATGAAAACTAGAATTTCAACGATAATCTGAACCAAAATCTAACATTTTTTTGAGATTTAAAATTTAATTAAAGAAGAACTAGAATCTGGTTTAAGATCTAAAATAGAATTTGAACAAGAACCGTAATTTGAACGGTAAACAGAACTGGGAATTTGAAAGAGACTGTACTGGAATCTTTAGTAAAAGCTGACTTGGAATCGTTTAGCGACTATTTTAAAATTTTTACGAAGATCTGTACTCAAATCTGAATATGAGTCTAAAAAAGAATCTGAAGTAATATCTGAGCTTAAATCTGTACTCGACTTAAAGCTTGTAGCTGAATTAGAACTTGATTTTCAATCTAAGCTTGAATGGGAATTACAATCTAAACCTAAATTTAAAATGATCCGTAAATTATTGTTTAGCCTTTAATCTGTTTCAGATCATGGGACGGCATCTGAAATAGTGCGACTTATAACTTGAACTTGGCTTAGGTTAGTTTGAAGAGAGGAGACCAACTCCATTAGGTTGTCTCATACCCTTTGGCATACATCTAAGCCGTTGTTTCGGCTTGTTATGCGCTTGCAGCGTGGAAAAGCTTTCCATACAATATAATAAGAAGAAATTCGTATCATGTATGTGCTTTCCAACACTCTCCATTTCACTACGCTTAGCTGAGTTTAGGTGTCATCCGTAAAATGCTGTGATCTTAGAGTCGTTAAGCCTGGGCAATGACAGAGAAAGTGCTCCATCATTTCAATGACACCCTTTTATGCCCTGCACTCACTATCATCGGTTGCTTCAATACGTTTTATATGAGCCTGTTAAGACCCCTCTCAGGGTCACCTCAAAGGCTATACTTTGTGAAGCCTTCTATCAATGGTTGCTAAATTATTTGTCTTCTTATTCCCTTTAATTTCCTGGTGTCCAGAAGGCAACTTTAAACTCCAGGATACTCCTGTAAGTGGTACACTTGTTTGAAATAGACCTTATAGCCATTTGGCTATCGGAAAAGATATTTAGAATATAATATCGCAGGTTTAACTGTTTCGCTTTGGCCCAGATTATAGCTTTCCTAATCGCATATACCTTCGTTTGTAGAACCATATTGTGGTTCGGCATTTAGAAGGATATTCTTTTCCGGTTCTCCTATCTCTATATGCTAAGAAATCTATGTAGAAGCAAGTCCCCACGGGCATACCTGTCATATTTCCGTCCTAGCAAAAGTCACGATCTAGTATCAGCGTATAAAAATTGGCGTCAACCCGCTTCTCAAGTATCCTGTTTGATTTTTTTAGAAAAAATTCATTATTTTTTGAAGATTTTAATTTTTGTGAAAATGTAGTCTTTTTCTTTGGCGTGAATTTGTATGTGTTTTTGTTTTTTTTTAGTATTTTAGAGCTTTTCTGTTAAAAAATTTGAATCCTTTAACGGTACTTTCTTATGTATAACAATTTGCTCCTAACAGTATATCAGTACTGTTTATGTTATAAACTTTACTTAACATTTATAGCACCTAAAACTATGCTAAAGTTAAAGTTCTGTTCATATTATCTAAAAGTTGAAAGGAACTGAAGCTTTTAGTTGTGTAAAGAACTTTAATTGTAGATAAGATTGCAGGGAGATTTTGAAACAGGAAAGAAATAATTGTGCCAGAAAAATATTGCAGAATAAATTGAGAGAGCATTACAGTTCTCATTCTCTCTTTTTCGGTGAGTATTTATATGGAGGCATTTATTGAACGAGAGTCACATTCTTGAAATTAATTGCATATTTTTAGGTGTTAAAGATAGTTGCCAGAATGTTTAGAGAGCATCACGAGAGAGAGAGAGAGTGTTTTGTGTTTAAGGAATGTGTGTCAGTTTTTTTTAAATGAGATAAATATTTCTGTAGATTTTCTATGGAAATTATTAAAGATATTTCTATATGGAAACACACACACACATACTCTCCTTCTTATTGAGCATACATTGCCTTGGCTGTTTCCTGTCTGTTTTTGGCCACTTTTTTTAAAGCTCTGCAAAAAAAGGTCTAAAAGAGCATAAAGGTAAAACAGTTATTTTTTTGTAGAGCAAATTGTTGGAGTATGCAAGTGAGAATGTGTGTGTGTGTTTATGGCAATAACAATACAATTGCAGAATAAGTCAAGAGCAGGTTAATATAACGAGCAATTCTCCCAACACATACACACATTTAAATGTTAAAAAAACGTTGGCTAGAGGTTGAACGGATGTCTGTCCGTCTGTCTGTTTGTTGGCTTAAATATTTTATTTTTTTTGAGTTTGTGTGTGGAAGAGCAAATGAGAATTTTGTGTGTATGTGTGTGTGATGAAAGCTTAATTTTCATTATCGTCCTTTTGGGGGGTATAAAAAACGCAGCAATATTTTTATACAGAGATTTGTATTGTAGCAACAATAGCAGCAACAGCAATAGCAACATTTAACAACAATAATAAAATGAGAATGAATTTTCATTTTCATGTTCAGTGCAAAATGTTGAGGAACAAAATTTCGTTTTGCCGTTGTTGTTGTTGTTATTGTTTTAATTTCTCTAAAAATGAGTATTTGTTTAAGTGAGTGTATGTGTGTGTGTGTTTGTTTGTTGCTATTGTGTGTGTAGTATTTGTGTTTCGTTGATGTTCGTTCTAAAGTTAGTTTTGTTGTAATTGTTGTCTTCATTTCTGGCTGTTGCTGCCAATATTCATTTTTATTGCTGTCTTTGTGGTTGTTGCTGTTGGTGTTGTTATTGCTGTTTAGTTATTGTTGTTGTTTGTATCTGTTGTTGCTGCTAGCTCCATTTTGCTGCTGCTGTTATTTTATATGTTCTTGTTGCTTTTGCCCTCACACACAAACATAGACTCGTTCAATGGTTCACTCACTAACGAAAATGTTGTGTGTGTTTTTATGTAAAATGTTCCTATGTGTGTGTGTATGTGTGAGTTTTTATCTGTAGGTGTAATAATAAGTGTATGAGTGTGTGTGTGTTTTATTTTGCATCCTTTATGGATTTTCAGGCAAACGTAAAAATTTCAGTCTACGACGAGACGAGTTTATCGTGCGTCCGTTTGCTTAAGCAAGAAACTCAACATAAAATTAATGTTTTTTTCATAAAAAAGCAAAAAAAACTAAATAATAAAAACCGAAATTTATAAAAAGCAATTCAAACGTGAAAATTATAAAAAAAGTCCAAAAAGTGTTACAAAAAACTTTAAAAAATTAAAAAAATTTCAAAATTTATAAAAAAAGTTTAAACAAAATTAAAAAAAAAGTGTTCAAAATCTTAATTTTCCTCCAAAAAAGAGTAAATTTTTTTATTAATTAAAAATTTTGATTAATTTTTTTTAATTTCCTTCCAAAATTCCTTCAAATCCTCTGAATATTTTTGCCACCATATGTAAAACTAAAAACTCACATGTTTTTCTTGATATTTATGTTGGCCGTGTGGCAGAAGCAGCAACACATTGTTACAACATAAACAAACAAAACAGCCCGCAAAGCAAAAAACAAAAAAAAAATGGAAAATAACAAAAATTCAGCACCGCAAAAGACCGACAAATTTTCCCTCTTACCCAGGCCCCCCGGAAAACCCCGCTCTTTTTTCATTTCAGGCTAAACAAGTTCTATAAATCTCTTTATATAAAAAAGAAAATTGGGGAGTAAAAAAATTCTGTAGTTTTTTTTCTCAAAACAGAGACTTATCTGTGTGTGTGTGTTAGTTTAACGTTAAGGTTTATGTGTACGTTGTTTCTGTTGCTCAAAATAATTTTTTGTCATATTAACTTGTCTTAATCCATGTGACAGTTGATTGGCGCTGATATATGACCAGCTATATAAGAGTGCGTGTCTGCTCGTTTGTAATCTTTAGTTGGTAATTAATGTGATTAAAATTTTTATCTAAAAATTAAAATTTAAATATAGAAAATTTGAAAAAAATAACAAAATTATGTTTGTTTTAAATTATTATAAAAATATTTTAATATTTTTAAAAATGGACCCTTTTTAAACACTCATAAAAAGGCGCAAAATTTTATGTAAACTTTAATAAATAAATCTAAAGTCATGACCGGACAATATTTAATTAGATAAAGCAAAAGTTTTAAACTTCTACACCTTTCCAAAGTAACAGTAGTGTCTGTCCTTCAGTCCGCTTATCAATTAAATCTTTATAAGACTGTATAAGACTTCAGTTATACAAATGAAACTATGTTCTACCATGAACTCTTTAAAATATTCCTGTTAAGAATCTAAAATATCAAGATTTTTAATAATTTCACAAAGCGGACGCACAGCCCTTCCTCTAAACCTTCCAAAATGTTAATTAAAAATCGTTTAATAATTAAAACGATTTCTAATAAATTGAATCTTTAATACCTTCCACCATCTTCATAAAACTTCCGCTTGTAAGGGGATTCTAATACTCCGTGCCATATACGCATATCTTTTACAATAACGTATTGCTAAATCAATAATCGGGTGACAAACTACTTCTGCTCTACGTTCTATATGAAAATGTGAAATCATAAACATTTTCATCCACAGATTCTTTCAGATATCGGTGTAAGACAACTTCTCTACAAAGATGAAATTGCCAGTTTTAAAGAAGAAACTTTAGAGGTCAAATTTATTTGAGCTGTGTTCATTATAGAAGATGTGAGTGTACCAAAACAGACAGATGTACAGTTCTAGTTAATTTCAAGTTCAGTTTTAGTTCAGTTCCAGTTCAGTTCTATTTCAGTTTTAGTTTAGTTCTAGTTCAGTTTTAGTTCAGTTTTAGTTCAGTTCTATTTCAGTTCTAGTTCAGTTTTAGTTCAGTTCTAGTTCAGTTTAGTTCAAGTTCAGTTCTAGTTCAGTTCCAGTTCAGTTCAAGTTCAGTTCTAGTTCAGTTCCAGTTCAGTTTTAGTTTAGTTCTAGTTTAGTTTTAGTTCAGTTCTAGTTCAGTTCTGGTTCAGTTCAAGCTCAGTTCAAGTTCAGTTCTGGTTCAGTTTTAGTTTAGTTCTAGTTCAGTTTTAGTTCAGTTTTAGTTTAGTTCTAGTTCAGTTTTAGTTCAGTTTTAGTTCAGTTCTAGTTCAATTCTAGTTCAGTTCTAGTTCAGTTCTAGTTCAGTTCTAGTTCAATTCGTGTTCAAGTCCAGTTCAGTTCTAGTTTAGTTCTGGTTCAGTTCTAGTTCAGTTCCAGTTCAGTTCTATTTCAGTTCCAGTTCAGTTCTAGTTAAGTTCGTGTTCAAGTCCAGTTCAGTTCTAGTTTAGTTCTGGTTCAGTTCTAGTGCAGTTCCAGTTCAGTTCTATTTCAATTCCAGTTCAGTTCTAGTTCAGTTCTAGTTCAATTCTAGTTCAGTTCTAGTTCAGTTCTAGTTCCATTCGTGTTCAAGTCCAGTTCAGTTCTAGTTTAGTTCTGGTTCAGTTCAAGTTCAGTTCAAGCTCAATTCAAGTTCAGTTCAAGTTCAGTTCTGGTTCAGTTCTAGTTCAGTTCTAGTTCAATTCTAGTTCAGTTCTAGTTCAGTTCTAGTTCCATTCGTGTTCAAGTCCAGTTCAGTTCTAGTTTAGTTCTGGTTCAGTTCAAGCTCAATTCAAGTTCAGTTCAAGTTCAGTTCTGGTTCAGTTCTAGTTCAGTTCTAGTTCAATTCTAGTTCAGTTCTAGTTCAGTTCTAGTTCAATTCGTGTTCAAGTCCAGTTCAGTTCTAGTTTAGTTCTGGTTCGGTTCAAGTTCAGTTCAAGCTCAATTCAAGTTCAGTTCTGGTTCAGTTCTTGCTTTTGAATAATGCTATGATTTATAGAATTTCTATATATAAATAATAATTTCTTTATAATTTTCCTTTAAACAATTAACAGCTTGATTAAAAATTATTATTTTAATTACTTGAATTTTACATAATTTTATAAAATTATTTCTTTATATAAATCTTGTTAATTGCATAAAATTATTGTTATAAACTAATAAATTGCAACCAATGTGACGTATGCTTAACATGACCCAATAAATAGAACTCATACGTATTAATAATATTAATTTAAGACTTTAAATATTCTTCTTCCTCTTTCAATCTGTCCTTCTTTCAATCACATAAATTAATAATTTAATTTGTTGAGTTTTAGTATTTCACTGAGAATTTTCTTCATAGAATTATTTGTGTCTCTATTTAAAATTTGTTATAAAATATATGAAATTTGGTTTATTTAATATTTTATGCGTTTTACCAAAGTGTTAAGAAACAATGTTTTGACCTAAATAAATAAATAGTTTTCTTAAGAGAAAGACAGTAAGACTTTGACAAATTGCTAAGTTTATTAAAGACAAGAAGAGGAGAGTTATATCTGGATATAAAATGTATTAAAAATTATTAATTAATGAAGAAAGTGGGAAATATTCTAAGAGTGAACTAAAAAGCGAACTAGAAATGAACTAGAACTGAACTTAAACTAAAGTAGAGCTGAACTAGAACTGACTAGAACTGAACTTAAACTTAACTAGAGCTGAACTAGTACTGAACTAGAACTGAACTTAAACTGAAATAGAACTGAACTAGAACTGACTAGAACTGAACTTAAACTAAACTAGAGCTGAACTAGTACTGAACTAGAACTGAATTAGAACTGAACTTAAACTGAACTAGAACTGAACTGGAACTGAAATAGAACTGAACTTAAACTAAACTAGAGCTGAGCGAGTACTGAACTAGAACTGAATTCGAACTGAACTTAAACTGAACTAGAGCTGAACTAGAACTGAATTAGAACTGAACTTAAACTGAACTAGAGCTGAACGAGTACTGAACTCGAACTGAACTCGAACTGAACTCGAATTGAACTAGTACTGAACTAGAACTGAATTCGAACTGAACTTAAACTGAAATAAAACTGAACTTAAACTGAAATAGAACTGAACTTAAACTGAACTTAAACTGAACTAGAGCTGAACAAGTACTGAACTCGATCTGAATTAGAACTGAACTTAAACTGAACTAGAGCTGAACGAGTACTGAACTTAAACTGAATTAGAACTGAACTTAAACTGAACTAGAGCTGAACGAGTACTGAACTCGAACTGAATTGGAACTGATCATGAATTAAACAAAGCAAGAAATAAAATAGATTTCAGCCGGAACTGAGTTATTCCTTACGAAATCGACCAAAAACTATTCCGTTTATTATCACAAATTTCTATCTGCTATAAATTTATAGCATTTAAATGTATTTAGTGTTCACATTGTTGATTTTTTGTTGGCCACAAATAGCAAATATTGTTACTACACTGTTACCACAAAACAAGTTGCGGCTGCATTAAAGGCTTAACAATAACAGTATAAACATTTTTAACAACAACAAATTACATTACAACATTTATAGTTGCAACATTAACACATTGATATCGAATATAATACCAACCTCAAACCATTAAGTATCCAGCTTCTTTAAGCTTCACTTCCATTATCAAAAAAAAAAAAGAAAAACATCATGCAATTCAAATAGAAGAACATTTAACAATTCGTGCAGTTAGTCAGGCAAACAGCCAGTCAGTCAGTGTAGTTCAGTCATTCATTTAAGGAGAACAAAATCTAGCAACAAATTGTTAGAGTATCATTTGCTATATTGTGTACCTGCTACCTAATACTTAGATAAACAAAAAAACTTTAAATGTCGGAATTATTAGGGAGGTTTTGAAGTTATTAGATGAAATAAATAAAGATGATATTGAAATTGGACTTAATATTATTTATTAACTTTAAGAGTTTCGTTATGCTTAATTTTATATTTCAATAGCTCGAAGTCTTGTAGTCATTTCCACCAATTTTCATAAAAAACGCTTAGATAGATTTAAAATTATATCAATTTTCCTATCCTCATAACATATTAATATCAATCATACGCACTAGAGTCTGATAAATTAAATATAATTGTTTAGAGCATATAACTAAGATATAAAACTACCGCTTTTATATTAATTGTACGAATTACTAACTCTTCCGTATTTATGTTATATCTCTTTGTTCCTCCCTAATTATCCTCTATTTCACCCACAAATTTACCATTACTTTTTTTTTGCTCTGATATGTTTTCGTAACGAATTCTAAAAAAAAGTAACGCATAAATTCATTTTAGACGTAAACAAACAATTTATTCGTTAGTTAAACTCTGTGTAAATAGTGTAACGAGTACTGAAATTGTAGAAAATTTAGAAAAAAAAAAACTGTAAAGAAGAAATAACTTCAAATTCAAATATCAATTTTTCAAATTGATTGTTATGTACGCAAGCCACAAATAGTAAAACAGCCCTAATTGGAAAAATATTATTTCAATAATTAAACTGCACCAAGCATAAGGCTCTGGTTCTGCTAGAATCAAATAAAGAGGTTCTTCTTTGGTTCTGTTTTAGTTCCGTTCTAGTTCTGTTAAAGTTCTCTCCAAATTCTGTTCTAATTCTGTTCTAGTTCTGTTTTAGTTTTAGTTCTGTTCTTATTCTATTCGGTTCTAGTTTTTGTACGGTTCAATTTTTTGTTCGGTTCTATTTTTTGTTCGGTTCTAGTTTCTGTTCGGTTCTAGTTCTGTTCTGGTTCTGTTCTGTTCTGGTTCTGTTCTAGTTCTGTTTTAGTTCAGTTCTAGTTCAGTTCTAGTCCTGTTATATTTCTGTTCTAGTTCTGTTATATTTCTGTTCTAGTTCTGTTCTTGTTCTGTTCTAGTTCTGCTCTAGTTCTGTTCTAGTTCTAATTCTGTTCTAGTTCTGTTTTAGTTCTGTTCTAGTTTTTGTTCGGTTCTATTTTTGTTCGTTTCTAGTTTTTGTTCGGTTCTAGTTCTATTCTAGTTCTGTTCTAGTTCAGTTCTAGTTCAGGTCTAGTTCAGTTCTAGTTCAGTTCTAGTTCTGTTCTGGTTCTGTTCTGGTTCTGTTCTAGTTCAGTTCTAGTTCAGTTATAGTTCTGTTCTAGTTCTGCTCTAGTTCCGTTCTAGTTCTCTTCTAGTTCTGTTTTAGTTTTGTTCTTGTTCTGATTTAGTTCTGTTCTTGTTCTGTTCTAGGTCTGTTCTAATTATATTCTAGTTCTGTTTTAGTTTTAGTTCTGTTCTAGTTTTTGTTCGGTTCTATTTTTTGTTCGGTTCTAGTTTTGTTCTAGTTCTGTTCTGGTTCTGGTTCTGTTCTGTTCTGTTCTAGTTCAGTTCTAGTTCAGTTCTAGTTCAGTTCTAGTTCAGTTATAGTTCTGTTCTAGTTCTGTTCTAGTTCTGCTCTAGTTCTGTTCTAGTTCTCTTCTAGTTCTGTTCTAGTTCAGTTCTAGTTCTGTTCTAGTTCTGTTCTAGTTCAGTTCTAGTTCAGTTCTTGTTTGATTCTAAGTCCATTTTATTTCTGTTATAGTTCTGTTCTTGTTTTGGTTTTGTTCAAGCACTCTTCTAGTTATGTTCTAGAACTGTTCTACATCTTTTCTAGTTCTTTTCTTGTTTTTGGATGCATATTTTTGACTGTGAAGTTTTTCATATGTGTGGCAATTTTGTAGTTCCTTCTTTCTTTTTAGGTTTTAAAGTCATATGCAGATATAAACGTAAATTATTTTCATATGACTTGATCTCTTTCTAATTTTACTAAATTTTCTACAGGGTTAAATAGAAAATTGTGGGAAACATTTAAAATACTAAAATTATAAATCTTTTTAAAAAAAAATTTGAAACTAAATATTTAACTTACAAACAAAATAAGTGAATATGTGAAAATTTAAAATGATAGTTTAACTAATGCAAGAGTGCGTTTTTGCTAATGCAAAATCAAATGAAACATAAAGCAAACCCGAAATAAATTCCTTAAAAACCAAACAAATCATCAGTAAATTTCAATATTTATGAATACAAAATTATAAAATGAAAATATTTTTAAGTAACAGAGTTAACGAGATATTCAGATCAATGATGAACAATAAAAATTTACTAAATAAATAAGTGATTTTGAGAAAAAATACAGTGAAGTCTAATAAAAGTGCTTGAGAATATTAGATCAGAGAAATATATGCAATCGAGAACTCTTTGTGAAAACTAAATGCAGATTAAAAAGTCAAAAGAATAGAGCAAAAATCGTCCCAGAAAGGTAAAGAGAGTGCGGGAGATATAAAAAGGAAGTAACTGAAATTATAAAAATGTCTACTCTTCATAAAGAATTTATGAATTAGTTGACAATTTCGAAGTGAATAGTTAAGGTTTTCCATCAATACAACAACATTTTTGTTCAATACAGCAAAACTTTTTGCTCAGTCTTTTATTAGGAGTTTTCCGAACTGAGTATTAAATGATTATATGTCCTGTTTAAATGTACAATGAAATTGATAATGCAGAAGGTAAGTAAACATTTTTCTTAAACTCTTAAATCTCCAGGATCATAAACTTTCCATAATCCCCTCAAAAACTCTTCTTCATAAATTTCTCTCTTAATCCATTATCCATTAAAAATTTTCTCTCATTTTGAATTTTATTAACTTCTTCTTTAAAAAAAAACGTTATTAAAGTAACTGTATAATTTTTAATAAAGTTATAGTCTTAAAATAATATATAAAAGACACAAAAATATATATAATAATCATAAAATTAACAGTATAAAGTTAACAGTTATGTAGTAAATTTTCAAGACATTTTAGTCTATATATTCCGGAGTTTAAAGGGATAGAAGGGAGAAGGTACTTTAACAAGCATAAACATATGAAACTCTGGCAATAAAGTATGAAATGTATAAAGTTTAAATTAAAAATTGTTACAATAACGTAACTTTTTTAATTTAAATTTAATTCGAAACTTTAACTCCGGCGTCCATTAACATCCTGTATTTTCTAAACGAAGCATACTAAGCAAGCAGACAGACAGACAGACAGACAGACAGAAGGACGTACAGAGAGACACAAACACGTACTTAAATATGTATTAGTATTTAGCACGAAAGTAAGCCTAGGAATGTTGGGGTTATAATAGATACAACAACACACATAAATATTATTATTATTTTGAAATTAAAGATATTTTAAGAACTTGAACTGAAACTTAACTGGATCTGAACTGGAACTAAGTTTGAACTGAAATAGAACTAGAACTGAACTGAAATTCAAGTGGAATAGAACTGGAACTGAACTATAGCTGAACTAGAACTGAACTGGATCTGAACTGGAAATGAACTGGAACTCAACTGAATCTAAACTGGAACTGAATTTGAACTGAAATAGAACTAGAACTGAACTGAAACGCAACTGAATCTGAACTGGAACTGAGTTTGAACTAAAATATAACTAGAACTGAACTGAAACTCAAGTGGAATAGAACTGGAACTGAACTTGAACTGAACTGGATCTGAACTGGAACTCTACTGGATTTGAATTGGAACTGAACTAGAACTGAATCATAACTGAACTTGAACTGAACTAGAACTGAGCTAAAGCTGAACAAGAACTGAACTAAAATAGAACTAGAACTGAACTAGAACTAAATTAGAACTGAACTTGAACTGAAATAGAACTGAACTATTACTGAATTAGGAATAAACTAGAAGTGAAATATAACTGAACTTGAACTGAATTGAAAGTCAACTCGAATTGAACTAGAACTAAACAAGAACTGAACTAGCACTGAACTATAACTGAACTGAAACTCAACTGGAACTGAACTGGAACTAAACTGGAACTGAACTAGAACTGAATTAGAATTGCACTAGAACTGAATTAGAACTGAATTAGAATTGCACTAGAACTGAATTAGAACTGAACTAGAACTGAACTAGAACTGAACTAGAACTGAACTCGAACTGAAAACTTAACTCAGTAGGATTCTGAAGTAGAGTTAAAACTGTAATTAGTAACATGAACTATAATATAAAGTATAATATTAACTAGAGTCTGGTTTAGAATCTTATCCGGAAATTTTACAGGAATCTTTACTAAAATCTGAATTAGAGTCTAAATTGTAAATTTAATTAGATAGTTGACTCGAACCTGTTATAGGATCTTATGGATTATATTTTCGACTGAAACCAAAGTGAAATCAAAACATGGATTTATGCTGGATTAGAATCAGAAAACTACTAAATATGATTGAAACTATAACTGAATTAGAATCTAAACTGAAGTCAGAACCTAAATCTTAACTCGAATCTGAGATTGAATCTGATCTATAATCTGATCCAGAATCTAAATTAGAATCTGAACTGAATTAAAGTGTGAATGGGGATTTGTCTAAAATATATAATATAATCTGATCTGGAAACTGAATTTAGACCTGAACTTGAATCTAATTAAATTACAGTTTAATACGGAATCTGAACTCGAATTAATTCTATAACTGAACTAGGACTGAGGATGACTCTCAATGGAAATCAGAACCGTAATCAGAGTTAAAACCTGAGCAGTGATCTTAGTTATAATCTGCTGTAATTTTTAAATTAGACAATTTTTTTCTTTGCTGATCACTTTATTTATAACCCAATAATTTTGCTGGGTGTAATAGTGTCGCATATGTAGTCATATACACTCACACATGCACTTACCAAGACTGTAGGAATGTAGATAAAATCCACCGTTAAGTGTGATAAACTTTCAAGTGTAAGTTAATACGACTTTTATGGATATCATTGAAACAAATACAAACGCACACATTCTTACGAATCAAATAATATATACACATACATTTACATACAGGAAACAAAATACACATGCAAGTATACTAACTTCATTTGAAATTTTTACTCATACTAACACTTTATTTGACAATCTCTTCTTCGGTAGAAAGACGATCCATTTTAACATCTCAACATTAAATAGAATTTTCATAAAAAGAACATTTTTTCTCTTGTTTTCATTCAGCTGCATTTAAATTTTTATTCTGAATTTTCTTTATTACTTTCTTCCTGAGACAAGTAAATTATTTGTTTTATTTTAATTTTTTTTTTTTAGAATTTTTATTGTTTTTGGTCTCCGTAAGTGCGTTTGTGCTTTTGTTTTAACAAAAAAATTATTTAAAAAATTTATGACTTTAAATGGTTTTTCAAAAAATGTTTAAATGTGAGTAAAGAGAAATATTTATAGGAATTTATTTGTTTAGATCAGGAAAATGTTTACAAAGATAATTTTTTCACAAGTGTGTAAATTATGTTACTTTTGGCTTTTAGTATTAAAAAGAGCTTATTACTTTTAACAAGCAGTAAAGGAATTATAAAAGAGGAATGAAATAGACTTGTCTCAGGAAGTGAGTAGATTACAGTTATAGTCTGGGCTACTGTACGGTATAGTGTCTAGACTAAGGAATGTGCAAAAGTCCCCAATACATTCCAATATTCAAACACAACGTTAGCATTAGTTGTACAACATAGCTTAAGATGTGGGCTAGTTGTCGAGGCATATCTTGAATCTTTACTATAATTCGCGATATTGACTGAACCTGATTTGGGGATATAAGTAAGTTTATGGTCTGCTCTATACAATAGCTTATGGTCCGGACTGTTGACTGTTTATAGTCTTCACTATAGACTAGTTTATAGTCTTGCACTATAGACTAGTTTATAGTCTTGCACTATAGACTAGTTTATAGTCTTGCACTATAGACTAGTTTATAGTCTTGCACTATAGACTAGTTTATAGTCTTGCACTATAGACTAGTTTATAGTCTTGCACTATAGACTAGTTTATAGTCTTGAACTATAGACTAGTTTATAGTCTTGCACTATAGACTAGTTTATAGTCTGCACTATAGACTTGTTTATAGTCTGCACTATAGACTAGTTTATAGTCTGCACTATAGACTAGTTTATAGTCTGCACTATAGACTAGTTTATAGTCTACACTACAGACTAGTTTAAAGTCTACACTACAGACTAGTTTATAGTCTACACTACAGACTAGTTTATAGTCTACACTATAGACTAGTTTACGGTCTGTACTTTAGACTAGTTGATAGTGGCACTGTATAGATCTCGACTTAAAATGCAACAAGACATTCAAAATTAAGTTAAAAAAATTCCTCAATACAAACAATGTGTGTGTATTTAAGTGCATGTGTGTTAAAAGAACTCAAGAGAGAGTTTGAAATAAAAAGTATTATTTCTCCTCTTGCAAACGTATCAACAGCTGACTTACACTCATGCAAAGAGAGTGTAGTATATGTGTGTGCATATGCATGAATATCTTTATCCATCACAATGTAAATATATGCAAATGTTATTTTATTGGTGATGATGGAACATACAACAAATGTATTGTTTCTTTTATTGTTATTTTTTTTATTTAATTTAATGTTTTTTCTTCTTTTCCATTCGTCTTCAAACTCAAATTGTGGTATACTAGCAAGAAAAAGCATTACTATAGAAAAAAAGTTACATCTCAAGAAAAAAAAAGGAGAAAAACTAAGATGCTAAAACCTTTTGAAAAGTCAGTAAAGGATTTGTAAGCATTTCTTTCCTGTTTGTTTTGTTTGTGTTGGTTTGTATATGTTTTTGTATTATATTTTGTAGTACCCCTGGGAACTATTGTACTTACTGTTGTTGTCTATAATAATATTTTGTACTTTTATTGCTTTAATGTTAACCATTTTCTTAAATGAGTATATTTATGCAGGAATTCTTTGGATGCTATTTAGTTATAATATTTTTATGTAAAAGAAAATTAGAAAGACAGAAGAAAATTAAAAGGCATATAAACGATATTATTACAGACTGTAGACTATAAAAAAGAACGGACGATGCAGACTATAGAATAGATTATGGTTCAGATTAAAAATTTAACTATATTCCAGACTTCTGACTAGAAGTTAGCTCAAAATCATAACAAAAGTAGTGGAGACCATAAACTACTTAAAGTGCAGGCTACAAACTATTCTATAGTACAGACAACAAACTATTCTATAGTACAGACTACAAACTATTCTATAGTACAAACTATAAACTATCATATAGTACAGACTATAAACTAGTCTATAGTGCAAACTATAAACTAGTCCATAGTGCAGACTATAAACTAGTCTATAGTGCAGACTATAAACTAGTCTATAGTGCAGACTATAAACTAGTCTATAGTGCAGACTATAAACTAGTCTATAGTGCAGACTATAAACTAGTCTATAGTGCAGACTATAAACTAGTCTATAGTGCAGACTATAAACTAGTCTATAGTGCAGACTATAAACTAGTCTATAGTGCAGACTATAAACTAGTCTATAGTGCAGACTATAAACTAGTCTATAGTGCAGACTATAAACTAGTCTATAGTGCAGACTATAAACTAGTCTATAGTGCAGACTATAAACTAGTCTATAGTGCAGACTATAAACTAGTCTATAGTGCAGACTATAAACTAGTCTATAGTGCAGACTATAAACTAGTCTATAGTGCAGACTATAAACTAGTCTATAGTGCAGACTATAAACTAGTCTATAGTGCAGACTATAAACTAGTCTATAGTGCAGACTATAAACTAGTCTATAGTGCAGACTATAAACTAGTCTATAGTGCAGACTATAAACTAGTCTATAGTGCAGACTATAAACTAGTCTATAGTGCAGACTATAAACTAGTCTATAGTGCAGACTATAAACTAGTCTATAGTGCAGACTATAAACTAGTCTATAGTGCAGACTATAAACTAGTCTATAGTGCAGACTATAAACTAGTCTATAGTGCAGACTATAAACTAGTCTATAGTGCAGACTATAAACTAGTCTATAGTGCAGACTATAAACTAGTCTATAGTGCAGACTATAAACTAGTCTATAGTGCAGACTATAAACTAGTCTATAGTGCAGACTATAAACTAGTCTATAGTGCAGACTATAAACTAGTCTATAGTGCAGACTATAAACTAGTCTATAGTGCAGACTATAAACTAGTCTATAGTGCAGACTATAAACTAGTCTATAGTGCAGACTATAAACTAGTCTATAGTGCAGACTATAAACTAGTCTATAGTGCAGACTATAAACTAGTCTATAGTGCAGACTATAAACTAGTCTATAGTGCAGACTATAAACTAGTCTATAGTGCAGACTATAAACTAGTCTATAGTGCAGACTATAAACTAGTCTATAGTGCAGACTATAAACTAGTCTATAGTGCAGACTATAAACTAGTCTATAGTGCAGACTATAAACTAGTCTATAGTGCAGACTATAAACTAGTCTATAGTGCAGACTATAAACTAGTCTATAGTGCAGACTATAAACTAGTCTATAGTGCAGACTATAAACTAGTCTATAGTGCAGACTATAAACTAGTCTATAGTGCAGACTATAAACTAGTCTATAGTGCAGACTATAAACTAGTCTATAGTGCAGACTATAAACTAGTCTATAGTGCAGACTATAAACTAGTCTATAGTGCAGACTATAAACTAGTCTATAGTGCAGACTATAAACTAGTCTATAGTGCAGACTATAAACTAGTCTATAGTGCAGACTATAAACTAGTCTATAGTGCAGACTATAAACTAGTCTATAGTGCAGACTATAAACTAGTCTATAGTGCAGACTATAAACTAGTCTATAGTGCAGACTATAAACTAGTCTATAGTGCAGACTATAAACTAGTCTATAGTGCAGACTATAAACTAGTCTATAGTGCAGACTATAAACTAGTCTATAGTGCAGACTATAAACTAGTCTATAGTGCAAGACTATAAACTAGTCTATAGTGCAAGACTATAAACTAGTCTATAGTGCAAGACTATAAACTAGTCTATAGTGCAAGACTATAAACTAGTCTATAGTGCAAGACTATAAACTAGTCTATAGTGCAAGACTATAAACTAGTCTATAGTGCAAGACTATAAACTAGTCTATAGTGCAAGACTATAAACTAGTCTATAGTGCAAGACTATAAACTAGTCTATAGTGCAAGACTATAAACTAGTCTATAGTGCAAGACTATAAACTAGTCTATAGTGCAAGACTATAAACTAGTCTATAGTGCAAGACTATAAACTAGTCTATAGTGCAAGACTATAAACTAGTCTATAGTGCAAGACTATAAACTAGTCTATAGTGCAAGACTATAAACTAGTCTATAGTGCAAGACTATAAACTAGTCTATAGTGCAAGACTATAAACTAGTCTATAGTGCAAGACTATAAACTAGTCTATAGTGCAAGACTATAAACTAGTCTATAGTGCAAGACTATAAACTAGTCTATAGTGCAAGACTATAAACTAGTCTATAGTGCAAGACTATAAACTAGTCTATAGTGCAAGACTATAAACTAGTCTATAGTGCAAGACTATAAACTAGTCTATAGTGCAAGACTATAAACTAGTCTATAGTGCAAGACTATAAACTAGTCTATAGTGCAAGACTATAAACTAGTCTATAGTGCAAGACTATAAACTAGTCTATAGTGCAAGACTATAAACTAGTCTATAGTGCAAGACTATAAACTAGTCTATAGTGCAAGACTATAAACTAGTCTATAGTGCAAGACTATAAACTAGTCTATAGTGCAAGACTATAAACTAGTCTATAGTGCAAGACTATAAACTAGTCTATAGTGCAAGACTATAAACTAGTCTATAGTGCAAGACTATAAACTAGTCTATAGTGCAAGACTATAAACTAGTCTATAGTGCAAGACTATAAACTAGTCTATAGTGCAAGACTATAAACTAGTCTATAGTGCAAGACTATAAACTAGTCTATAGTGCAAGACTATAAACTAGTCTATAGTGCAAGACTATAAACTAGTCTATAGTGCAAGACTATAAACTAGTCTATAGTGCAAGACTATAAACTAGTCTATAGTGCAAGACTATAAACTAGTCTATAGTGCAAGACTATAAACTAGTCTATAGTGCAAGACTATAAACTAGTCTATAGTGCAAGACTATAAACTAGTCTATAGTGCAAGACTATAAACTAGTCTATAGTGCAAGACTATAAACTAGTCTATAGTGCAAGACTATAAACTAGTCTATAGTGCAAGACTATAAACTAGTCTATAGTGCAAGACTATAAACTAGTCTATAGTGCAAGACTATAAACTAGTCTATAGTGCAAGACTATAAACTAGTCTATAGTGCAAGACTATAAACTAGTCTATAGTGCAAGACTATAAACTAGTCTATAGTGCAAGACTATAAACTAGTCTATAGTGCAAGACTATAAACTAGTCTATAGTGCAAGACTATAAACTAGTCTATAGTGCAAGACTATAAACTAGTCTATAGTGCAAGACTATAAACTAGTCTATAGTGCAAGACTATAAACTAGTCTATAGTGCAGACTATAAACTAGTCTATAGTACAGACTAACAAACTATTCTATAGTACAAACTATAAACTATCTATAGTACAGACTATAAACTAGTCTATAGTGCAAACTATAAACTAGTCTATAGTGCAGACTATAAACTAGTCTATAGTGCAGACTATAAACTAGTCTATAGTGCAGACTATAAACTAGTCTATAGTGCAGACTATAAACTAGTCTATAGTGCAGACTATAAACTAGTCTATAGTGCAGACTATAAACTAGTCTATAGTGCAGACTATAAACTAGTCTATAGTGCAGACTATAAACTAGTCTATAGTGCAGACTATAAACTAGTCTATAGTGCAGACTATAAACTAGTCTATAGTGCAGACTATAAACTAGTCTATAGTGCAGACTATAAACTAGTCTATAGTGCAGACTATAAACTAGTCTATAGTGCAGACTATAAACTAGTCTATAGTGCAGACTATAAACTAGTCTATAGTGCAGACTATAAACTAGTCTATAGTGCAGACTATAAACTAGTCTATAGTGCAGACTATAAACTAGTCTATAGTGCAGACTATAAACTAGTCTATAGTGCAGACTATAAACTAGTCTATAGTGCAGACTATAAACTAGTCTATAGTGCAGACTATAAACTAGTCTATAGTGCAGACTATAAACTAGTCTATAGTGCAGACTATAAACTAGTCTATAGTGCAGACTATAAACTAGTCTATAGTGCAGACTATAAACTAGTCTATAGTGCAGACTATAAACTAGTCTATAGTGCAGACTATAAACTAGTCTATAGTGCAGACTATAAACTAGTCTATAGTGCAGACTATAAACTAGTCTATAGTGCAGACTATAAACTAGTCTATAGTGCAGACTATAAACTAGTCTATAGTGCAGACTATAAACTAGTCTATAGTGCAGACTATAAACTAGTCTATAGTGCAGACTATAAACTAGTCTATAGTGCAGACTATAAACTGGTCTATAGTGCAGACTATAAACTGGTCTATAGTGCAGACTATAAACTAGTCTATAGTGCAGACTATAAACTAGTCTATAGTGCAGACTATAAACTAGTCTATAGTGCAGACTATAAACTAGTCTATAGTGCAGACTATAAACTAGTCTATAGTGCAGACTATAAACTAGTCTATAGTGCAGACTATAAACTAGTCTATAGTGCAGACTATAAACTAGTCTATAGTGCAGACTATTAACTCGTCTAAAGTGGTGACAATAAGCTACGCTTAGTATCCCGCCGAGTTCCCAGTTTTCTACGAATTCTACTTTAATTTTTTATAGCCTACTCTTAGGTCGCTTTCCTCATTTAAATTATGTTTTCACAATTTAAGAAAACATTCTTGTTCGTTCACTTTAATGTTGGCATGTAAGCAAGTTTTACCTTTATATTTTAAGTTGAATGTGTGTATGTGTTTGTATTAAAGTCATATGAATACCAACATTTGCAGGGAGTATGTGTGTGAGTGTGTAATAAGAAACCTAACATCTCATTTGGTTTCTATGCAAATATGTGTAGATTGCATTCAATTTTTCCCTTTTTTACTTCTCTACATTTAATTTAGATGTAAAGTGATGTGAATGTATGTAGATGTATATGAAAAATATATGTAAAAATATAGTTGAGGGTATGCGAGTGTAAATTTGTTATTATTCATATTATGCATATATATGTGAGTGTATATGTGTGTGGTGTTTGTATGTTATGTATTAACATATCAATGTTTGTATTTATATACATATTTGAAATTTTGTATTTATATAAATATGGATGTATGTATGAATGTATGCGTAGGTTTATATTTATAAAGTGAAATTTTCTTTTGAACTTACACACACACACCCAAACACATGTACATGCACATCCTGTGTTTATTTGTGTATATTTTTTATGTAAAAAATAAAAGAAATATTATTGAAAAAATAGGAAAAAGGAAAATTTCTTAAGGATTTTCTTTTCTTATTTTTTTATTCATATTTTATTTGTATTGTTTTGTTATTTCTGGAAATTTATTTCTAATATTTTTGCATTATTTAAAACGTTGACATTTCAATAATCCCAACATATTTTGTATGGCAATCATATGCAATAGAAATTCATTTTATTCTCATTTTTTTACTAGAATTTTACGATTTCTTAACAATTTTTATACCCTCCAGACCACAAGTGGTAAAGAGGTGATCTTAACTTTGTCATTCCATGTGTAACGCTTAGAAGAAATCATCCCTGAACCCATATAGTATATATAATTACATCATATAAAAATTGGAATCGGATTAGCTATGTCCATTTGTCGGCCTGCCTGTCTGTCTGTCTGGCACTCTCACTTCCATAGTAATTGACAGGACTCAGTGAAATTCGACCTGAGTATTTGTTATAGTCTAAGAATTTTCCTGTTTAAATCCAGCCAAACAGGTTGTGTATATTAAAAAATATAGACCGATATTTGTGGTAACCTTTAAGACCTTGCAAATGCCAATTACAAATCGACAAACTAAATCAATCAATCCGTTCAGTAGAGAAAAAGTATTAACAAAAAATATAACTTGCATGTGTGTTTACTTCACACGCATTGATGGTGAAGGGTATTAAGGTTTCGACAGGGCCGAATAAAGCAATATAACTTGTTTTGTTATATTTCGAAAACCTTTTAGACCAGGGACAATAAGACTATAAATTGTATAATAATGAAAATATTTTTGCTTTGGTCCTTTTTTATTATTTAAACACAAGTGAAATTTTTTATATGTATTTGTATATATATGTGTGCGTGTGTGTTATAAGAATGATTTGAAAGGGATTTAATTGTAGGAAGTTTAAAAGTTTAAACATTTAATAAATATTAAGACTATAAGGATTTTTATTTAAATGGAGATTTAAAATTATTTGAAAAAAGTAATAAGTAAAATGATAATAAAAACTTCATTTTTAATTTATAGAAAATATTATTTTAAATACAATATTGGCAAATATTTAAGCTTAGTTAAATAAAAGTTGTTAAGTTTAAGACTTAATTGTTTTATTTTTCTACAAGTTTAATGGAATAACTATTAAGCTTTGAGGATTATGAGCATGAGTTTTATTGAAATGAATAAAAATATACATAAAATGAGAATTTTTTATGAAAATGTGAATTAGAAGTGAAATTTTAAGTTTTTAGTGAGATTAAAAATTTGAAGTGAAAATGAGAGTTTTTAGTGAAAACGTGAATTTTTAGTAAAATTGTGAATTTTTAGTGAAAAAGTCAAATTGTGAATTTTAGTGAAAAAGTCAAATTGTGAATTTTTAGTGAAAAAGTCAAATTGTGAATTTTTAGTAAAAATGTGAATTTTTAGTAAAAATGTGAACTTTTAGTGAAAATGTGAACTTTTAGTGAAAATGTAAACTTTTAGTGAAAATGTGAACTTTTAGTGAAAATGTGAACTTTTAGTGAAATTGTGAATTTTTAGTAAAAATGTGAACTTTAGTGAACTTTTAGTGAAAATGTGAACTTATAGTGAAAATGGGAATATTTAGTGAAAATGTGAACTTTTAGTGAAAATGTGAACTTTTAGTGAAAATGTAAACTTTTAGTGAAAATGTGAACTTTTAGTGAAAATGTGAACTTTTAGTGAAATTGTGAATTTTTAGTAAAAATGTGAACTTTAGTGAACTTTTAGTGAAAATGTGAACTTATAGTGAAAATGGGAATATTTAGTGAAAATGTGAATTTTAAGTAAAAATGTGAATTTTTAGTAAAAATGTGAATTTTTAGTAAAAATGTGAATTTTAAGTAAAAATGTGAATTTTTAGTAAAAATGTGAACTTTTAGTGAAAATGTGAATTTTTAGCTAAAATGTGAATTTTTAGTGAAAATGTGAATTTTTAGTGAAAATGTGAATTTTAGTGAAAATGTGAATTTTTAGTGAAATGTGAATTTTAGTGAAATGTGAATTTTTAGTGAAAATGTGAATTTTTAGTGAAATGTGAATTTTTAGTGAAAATGTGAATTTTTAGTGAAAATGTGAATTTTTAGTGAAAATGTGAATTTTAAGTGAAAATGTGAATTTTAGTGAAAATGTGAATTTTTTAGTGAAAATGTGAATTTTAGTGAAATGTGAATTTTTAATGAAAATGTGAATTCTTAGTCAAAATGTGAATTTGAGTGAAAATGTGATTTTTTAGTGAAATGTGATTTTTTTAGTGAAAATGTGATTTTTTAGTGAAAATGTGATTTTTTAGTGAAAATGTGAATTTTTAGTGAAAATCTAGAAAAATTTGTATTTCAGCTCAATTTAAGTTGCGATTCTAGTCCAGATTTCAGTCCTGATCCTCTTCCGATTCTGTTGTTATGTTTGTTTCACATTCTAGTTCGTATTCTGGTTCATGATACTGATTCGGGTTCTGATACAAATTCTAGTTTGATGTCCACACAAACTCTAATTCAGATTCTTGCTCCGGCTCAAGTTTATTATTAATTCACACTCTAGTTCCGAATGTAGTTGATATATTAGTTTTATTTTATAGATCTGGTTCTAGATCCATCGCTTCTGGTTCAAAATATTTCAGACTTCTAATATTCTTCACCAGATTCTAAAATAAGACTTTTCCTTAAATTCAAGATCAATTTCTAGTTCATTGTTTGCTTAGATTCAGTTTGGATTCTAGTTTGAGGTTAATTTTTTAAGTTCAGATTCTACTTCAGAATCAAGTTCGGACTCAGTTTCGAATTCTAGATTATATATCGGTTCACCTTGTTTGTTCCTGTTGTAGTTCAGATTCCATTCAAATTATAGTTCACATTCTAGTTAAAAATTTGTTATTGACTTTCACTTTTCAATTAAATCCTTTTTATAGCCATTTCATAGAATCATAATTATTTCTTATCACCAAATGACAGTTATGTTAGTATGTGATTCCTTATACTTTATATAAATAGCAAGAAACACCATACATTCATAAACGTAGTTTCCTCATCTCTACACTCATACAAACAAAATTAGATTTCTTATTTTCCTATAATCGTTAGTTAAAATGCGATATCCTTAAGCTCTGTGTTGTTATTCCTTTATTTTGAGCTATCATAAAGAAAAATGCCTTTAGTCTATAGAGAATTATAATCATTTCCAAAAGAAAGAGAGAGAGAGAGAGAGGAAAAGAGTTTTTTAAATTGTGGTTAAGTGTTGCTTCTTTAAGTTTTTTCTTCATTCTTCAGCTTTAGCTCATGTGTTTGTTAGTTTGATTCCTTTATTATTTTATTTAAAGTTTTTTCTTTTTCATTTATTTATTATCCTTTTTCATTTATCTTGACTATTGCAGTGGTAGATTCTATTTTTAATGTTGTTTTTTTTCTCTCTCTCTCTTTCTCTCAGTCTTGTATGCAATTTTAATTTAATTTAAAATACTTTTTTTATTCTTAAAACATTGTTGCTGTTGTTGTTATTGTGAAAAAGGTCTAGAAGGAATGAAAGGAGTTTTTATTTTTCTTTAAATGTTTTTGTTGCTGTTGTTGTTACATCTTTGCAACATTAATGAAAAATCCTTAACTCTAGTTGCAAGAGAACTCTTTTTATATTTTTATCAGTATCAGTTTTATAACAAAGAATTTCTCTTTGATGTGGCGGTTTTATAAAAAATAAGTTAAAAAAAATTTAAATCTATTTTTAAAAGAATTAAAGAAGTGATAGAAATGTTTTAAATGATCAAGAAAATTTAATTAAATCTTACAATGTTTACAGGAAATAACTATATATTATATATATTTTGAAAATTTCAATTCAATGTAATTTTCAATGAAAATTTCAATGTTTAGTGAAAATTTCAATGTTTAGTGAAAATTTGAAGTTTTAGTGAAAATTTAAATTTTAGTGAAAATTTCAATTTTAGTGAAAATTCAATTTTTAGTGAAAATTTCAATTTTTAGTGAAAATTTCAATTTTTAGTGAAAATTTCAATTTTTAGTGAAAATTTCAATTTTAGATGAAATTTAAATTTTTAGTGAAATTTAAATTTTTAGTAAAAATTCAATTTTTAGTAAAAAATTTCAATTTTTAGTGAAAATTTAAATTTTTACTGAAAATTTAAAATTTAAGGAAAATTAATATTTTTACTGAAAATTAAAATTTTAGTGCAAATTAATATTTTTGTTTAACTTAAATTTTTTAGTGAAAATTTAAAATTTTTAATAAAAAATTCAATTTTTAGTAAAAATTTCAATTTTTAGTAAAAATTTCAATTTTTAGTAAAAATTTCAATTTTTAGTAAAAATTTCAATTTTTAATTAAAAATTTCAATTTTAGTAAAAATTCAATTTTTAGTAAAAATTTCAATTTTTAGTAAAAGTTTCAATTTTTTTAAAAATACAAGTTTTTGTAAAATTTCAAGTTTTGTAAAAATTTCAAGTTGTTGTAAAAATTTCAATTTTTTTGTAAAAATTTCAATTTTTTTGTAAAAATTTCAATTTTTTGTAAAAAATTTCAATTTATTTTAAAATTTCAATTTTTTGTAAAAATTTCAATCTTTTTGTAAAAAATTTCAACTTTTAGTGGGGAACTCTGCTAATTTTTCGTTATCAAGCATTCATTTA
>PYHX02000413.1:87741403-87780825 GCA_004302925.2 Cochliomyia hominivorax | reverse complement strand
TTCTAGTTTTTGTTCGGTTCTAGTTGTGTTTCTGGTTCAGTTCTGTTCTGTTCTAGTTCTGTTCTAGTTCAGTTCTAATTCTGTTCTTGTTTTGTTTTAGTTTAGTTCTGTTCCAATTCGGTTCTAGATTTTGTTCAGTTCTAGTTCAATTCTAGTTCAGTTTCTCGTTCTCTTCTACTCAGTTCAGTTCTAGTTCTGTGTTTGTTCTGTTCTAGTTCTGTTCTAGTTCTGTTCTAGTTCTGTTCTAGTTCTGTTCTAGGTCTGTTCTAGTTCTCTTCTAGTTCTGTTTTTGTTCTGTTCTTGTTCTGATTTAGTTATGTTCTGGTTCTATTCTAAGTCTGTTCTTGTTTGATTCTAAGTCCATTTTAGTCTGTTCTAGTTCTGTTCTTGTTTTGGTTTTGTTCAAGCACTGTTCTAGTTATGTTCTGGAACTGTTCTACATCTTTTCTAGTTCCCTCTTGTTTTTGGATGCCATATTTTTGACTGTGAAGTTTTTCATATGTGTGGCAACTTTGTAGTTCCTTCTTTCTTTTTAGGTTATAAAGTCATATGCAGATATAACGTAAATTATTTTCATATGACTTGATTCTTTCTAACTTTTTCTAAATTTTCTACAGGGTTAAATACGAAATTGTGGGAAACATTTAAAATACTAAAATTATAAAATCTTTTAAAAAAATTTGAAAACTAAATATTTAACTTACAAAAAGAAAAGTAAGTGAATATGAGAAAATTTAAAATGATAGTTTAACTAATGCAAGAGTGCGTTTTTGCTAATGCAAAATCAAATGTAACATAAAACAAACCCGAAATAAATTCCTTAAAAACCAAACAAATCATCAGAAAATTTCAATAATTTATGAATACAAAATTATAAAATGAAAATATTTTTAAGTAACAGAGTTAACGAGATATTCAGATCAATTATGAACAATAAAAAAATTTAATAAATAAATAAGTGATTTTTAGAAGAAATACAGTGAAGTCTAATAAAAGTGCTTGAGAATATAAGATCAGAGAAATATATGCAATCGAGAACTCTTTGTGTAAAAACTAAATAAGGATTAAAGAGTGAAAAGAATAGAGCAAAAATCGTGTCAGAATGGTAAAGAGAGTGCGGGAGATATAAAAAGGGAGTAACTGAAATTATAAAAATGTCTACTCTCATAAAAAATATAAGAATTAGTTGACAATTTCGAAGTGAATAGTTAAGGTTTTCCATCAATACAACAACATTTTTGTTCAATACAGCAAAACTTTTTGCTCAGTCTTTTATTAGGAGTTTTCCGTACTGAGTATTAAATGATTATAGTCCTGTTTAAATGTACAATGAAATGATAATGCAGAAGGTGAGTAAAAATATTTTGAAACTCTTAAATCTCCAGGATCATGAACTTTCCATAATCCCCCTTAAAAACTCTTCTTCATAAATTTCTCTCTAATCCATTATCTATTAAAAATTTTCTCTCATTTTAAATTTTATTACCTTCTTCTTTAAAAAAAAACGTTATTAAAGTAACTGTATTTTTAATAAAGTTATAGTCTTAAAATAATATATAAAAGACACAAAATATATATATAATAATCATAAAATTAACAGTATAAAGTTAACAGTTATGTAGTAAATTTTCAAGACATTTTAGTCTATATATTCCGGAGTTTAAAGGGATAGAAGGAGGAAGTACTTTAACAAGCATAAACATATAAAACTCTGGCAATAAAGTATGAAATGTATAAAGTTTTAAATTAAAAATTTGTTACAATAACGTAACTTTTTTAATTTAAATTTAATTCGAAACTTTAACTCCGGCGTCCATTAACATCCTGTATTTTCTAAACGAAGCATACTAAACAGCAAACAGACAGACAGAAGGACGGACAGAGAGACACAAACACACACTTAAATATGTATTAGTATTTAGCACGAAAGTAAGCCTAGAGAATGTTGGGGTTATAATAGATACAACAACACACATTAAATATTATTATTATTATTTTGAAATTAAAGATATTTTAAGAACTTGAACTGAAACTTAACTGGATCTTGAACTGGAACTAAGTTTGAAACTGAAAATAAAACTAGAACGAACTGAAACTCAAGTGGAATAGAACTGGAAACTGAACTTGAACTGAACTATAGCTGAACTAGAAACTTAACTGGAACTGAACTGAAATGAACTGGAACTCAACTGAATCTAAACTGGAACTGAGTTTGAACTGAAAATAGAACTAGAACTGACTGAAACTCAAACTGAATCTGAACTGGAACTGAGTCTGAACTGAAATAGAACTAGAACTGAACTGAAATCAACGAATCTAAACTGGAACTGAGTCTGAACTGAAATAGAACTAGAACTGAACTGAAACTCAAGTGGAATAGAACTGAAACTGAACTTGAACTGAACTATAACTGAACTGGATCTGAACTGGAATTCTACTGGGTTTGAACTGGAACTGAACTAGAACTGAATCAGAACTGAACTTGAACTAAACTAAACTGGAGCTAAAGCTGAACAAGAACTGAACTAAAATGAAACTAGAACTGAACCAGAACTGAATTAGACTGAACTTGAACTGAAATAGAACTGAACTTATTACTGAATTAGGAATGAACTAGAAGTAAACTACAATTGAACTTGAACTGAATTGAATTCAACTCGAACTAAATTGGAAACTGAACTGGAACTAAACTGGAACTGAATTTGAACTGAAATGAACTAAACTGGAACTAAACTAGAATTGAACTAGATCTGAACTGGAAATTGAACTAAACTGAAACTAAACTGGAACTGAACTGGAACTGAACAAAGAACTGAATTAGAACTGAACTAGAACTGAACCGAACTGAAAACTTAACTTAATAGGATTCTGAAGTAGAGTTAAAACTGTAATAGTAACATGAAACTATAATATAAAGTTGTAATATTAACTAGAGTCTGAATTAAAGTTTAAAATTGTAAATTTATTAGATAGTTGACTCGAACCTGTTATAGGATCTTAAATGGATTATTAACTATAATTTTTAGAAGATCAGAACTAGAGACTAAATTAGATTTTCGACTGGAAACCAAGTGAAATCAAAACAGGCATTTATGCTGGATTAGAATCAGAAAACTTATAAATATGATTTTAACTATAACTGAATTAGAATCTAAACTGAAATCGGAACCTAAAACTTAACTCGAATTTGAACTTCATGTGGACAACCTGAATTAAAGTGTGAATGGGGGATTTTGTCTAATAAATATAATATTATCTGATCTGGAATCTGTCCAAAAACTGAACTTGAATCTCGAATTAATGCTATAACTGAACTAGGACTGAGGATGACTCTCAATGGAAATCAGAACCGTAATCAGAGTTAAAACCTGAGCAGTGATCTTAGTTATAATCTGCTGTAATTTTTAAATTAGACAATTTTTTTTTTTGCTGATCACTTTATTTATAACCCAATAATTTTGCTGGGTGTAATAGTGTCGCATATGTAGTCATATACACTCACACATGCACTTACCAAGACTGTAGGAATGTAGATAAAATCCACCGTTAAGTGTGATAAACTTTCAAGTGTAAGTTAATACGACTTTTATGGATATCATTGAAACAAATACAAACGCACACATTCTTACGAATCAAATAATATATACACATACATTTACATACAGGAAACAAAATACACATGCAAGTATACTAACTTCATTTGAAATTTTTACTCATACTAACACTTTATTTGACAATCTCTTCTTCGGTAGAAAGACGATCCATTTTAACATCTCAACATTAAATAGAATTTCATAAAAAGAACATTTTTTCTCTTGTTTTCATTCAGCTGCATTTAAATTTTTATTCTGAATTTTCTTTATTACTTTTTCCTGAGACAAGTAAATTATTTGTTTTATTTCAATTTTTTTTTTTTAGAATTTTTATTGTTTTTGGTCTCCGTAAGTGCGTTTGTGCTTTTGTTTTAACAAAAAATTATTTAAAAAATTTATGACTTTAAATGGTTTTTCAAAAAATGTTTAAATGTGAGTAAAGAGAAATATTTATAGGAATTATTTGTTTAGATCAGGAAAATTTTACAAAAGATAATTTTTTCATAAGCGTGTAAATTATGTTATTTTTGGCTTTTAGTATTAAAAAAGAGCTTATTACTTTTAACAAGCAGTAAAGGAATTATAAAAGAGGAATGAAATAGACTTGTCTCAGGAAGTGACTAGATTACAACACATGTCAAAGTCTGGCTACTGTACGGTATAGTTTCTAGACTAAGGAATGTGCAAAAGTCCCAATACATCCCAATATTCAAACACAACGTTAGCATTAGTTTGCACAACATAACTTAAGATGTGGGCTAGTTGTCGAGGCATATCTTGAATCTTTACTATAATTCGCGATATTGACTGAACCTGATTTGGGTATATAAGTTAGTTTATGGTCTGCTCTGTAAAACAGCTTATGGTCCGGACTTTAGACTTGTTTATAGTCTACACTATAGACTAGTTTATAGTCTACACTATAGACTAGTTTATAGTCTACACTATAGACTAGTTTATAGTCTACACTATAGACTAGTTTATGTCTACACTATAGACTAGTTTATAGTCTACACTATAGACTAGTTTATAGTCTACACTATAGACTAGTTTATAGGTCTACACTATAGACTAGTTTATAGTCTACACTATAGACTAGTTTATAGTCTACACTATAGACTAGTTTATAGTCTACACTATAGACTAGTTTATAGTCTACACTATAGACTAGTTATAGTCTACACTATAGACTAGTTTATAGTCTATACTATAGACTAGTTTATAGTCTACACTATAGACTAGTTTATAGTCTACACTATAGACTAGTTTATAGTCTACACTATAGACTAGTTTATAGTCTACACTATAGACTAGTTTAAGTCACACTATAGACTAGTTTATAGTCTACACTATAGACTAGTTTTATAGTTCTACACTATAGACAGTTTATAGTCTACACTAATAGACTAGTTTATAGTCTACACTATAGACTAGTTTATAGTCTACACTATAGACTAGTTTATAGTCTACACTATAGACTAGTTTATAGTCTACACTATAGACTAGTTTATGTCTACACTTAGACTAGTTTATAGTCTACACTATAGACTAGTTATAGTCTACACTATAGACTAGTTTTAGTCTACACTATAGACTAGTTTATAGTCTACACTATAAGACTAGTTTATAGTCTACACTATAGACTAGTTTATAGTCTACACTATAGACTAGTTTATAGTCTACACTATAGACTAGTTTATAGTCTACACTATAGACTAGTTTTATAGTCTACATAATAGACTAGTTTATAGTCTACACTATAGACTAGTTTATAGTCTACACCTATAGACTAGTTTATAGTCTACACTATAGACTAGTTTATAGTCTACACTATAGACTAGTTTATAGTCTACACTATAGACTAGTTTATAGTCTACACTATAAGACTAGTTTTATAGTCTACACTATAGACTAGTTTATAGTCTACACTATAGACTAGTTTATAGTCTACACTATAGACTAGTTATAGTCTACACTATAGACTAGTTTATAGTCTACACTATAGACTAGTTTATAGTCTACACTAATAGACTAGTTTATAGTCTACACTATAGACTAGTTTATAGTCTACACTATAGACTAGTTTATAGTCTACACTATAGACTAGTTTATAGTCTACACTATAGACTAGTTATAGTCTACACTATAGACTATTTTATAGTCTACACTATAGACTAGTTTATAGTCTACACTATAGACTAGTTTTAGTCTACACTATAGACTTTTATAGTCTACACTATAGACTAGTTTATAGTCTACACTATAGACTAGTTTATAGTCTACACTATAGACTAGTTTATAGTCTACACTATAGACTAGTTTATAGTCTACACTATAGACTAGTTTATAGTCTACACTATAGACTAGTTTATAGTCTACACTATAGACTAGTTTATAGTCTACACTATAGACTAGTTTATAGTCTACACTATAGACTAGTTTATAGTCTACACTATAGACTAGTTTATAGTCTACACTATAGACTAGTTTATAGTCTACACTATAGACTAGTTTATAGTCTACACTATAGACTAGTTTATAGTCTACACTATAGACTAGTTTATAGTCTACACTATAGACTAGTTTATAGTCTACACTATAGACTAGTTTATAGTCTACACTATAGACTAGTTTATAGTCTACACTATAGACTAGTTTATAGTCTACACCTATGACTAGTTTATAGTCTACACTATAGACTAGTTTATAGTCTACACTATAGACTAGTTTATAGTCTACACTATAGACTAGTTTATAGTCTACACTATAGACTAGTTTATAGTCTACGCTATAGACTAGTTTATACTCTATAGACTAGTTTATAGTCTACACTTTAAAATTTAACAAAAATCTCCAATACAAACAATATGTGTATTTAAGTGCATGTGTGTTAAAGGAACTCAAGAGAGAGTTTGAAATAAAAAGTATTATTTCTCCTCTTCAAACGTATAAACAGCTGATTTGCACTCATACAAAGAGAGTGTAGTATATGTGTGTGCATATGGATGAATATCTTTATATTTTATATCTCCATCACAATGTAAATATATGCAATGTTATTTTATTGGTGATGATTGGAACATACAACAAATGTATTGTTTCTTTATTGTTATTTTTTCTTTATTTAATTTAAATTTTTTTTCTTCTTTCCATTCGTCTTCAAACTCAAATTGTGTATACTAGCAAGAAAAAGCATTAATATAGAAAAAAAGTACATCTCAAGAAAAAAAGGAGAAAAACTAAGATGCTAAACCTTTTGAAAAGTCAGTAAAGGATTTGTAAGCATTCTTTCCTGTTTGTTTTGTTTGTGTTGGTTTGTATATGTTTTTGTATTATATTTGTAGTACCCCTGGGAACTATTTTACTTACTGTTGTTGTCTATAATAATATTTTGTACTTTTATTGCTTTAATGTTAACCATTTTTCTTAAATGAGTATATTTATGCAGGAATTCTTTGGATGCTATTAGTTATAATATTTTATGTAAAGAAAATTAGAAGACAGAAAAAATTAAAAGGCATATAACGATATTATTACAGACTGTAGACTATCAAAAAGAACGGACGATGCAGACTATAGACTATATTATGGTTCAGATTAAAAATTAAACCATATTCCAGACTTCTGACTAGAAGTTAGCTCCTAATCATAACTAAAGAGTGAGACCATGAACGTTTAAAGTGCAGGACTACAAACTATTCTATAGTACAGACTATAAAGTAGCCTATAGCACAGACTATAAACTAGACTATAGCACAGACTATAAACTAGTCTATAGTGCAGACTATAAACTAGTCTATAGTGCAAGGACTATAAACTAGTCTATAGTGCAGAGACTAAACTAGTCTATAGTGCAAGACTATAAACTAGTCTATAGTGCAAGACTATAAACTAGTCTATAGTGCAAGACTATAAACTAGTCTATAGTGCAAGACTATAAACTAGTCTATAGTGCAAGACTATAAACTAGTCTATAGTGCAGACTATAAACTAGTCTATAGTGCAAGACTATAAACTAGTCTATAGTGCAAGACTATAAACTAGTCTATAGTGCAAGACTATAAACTAGTCTATAGTGCAAGACTATAAACTAGTCTATAGTGCAAGACTATAAACTAGTCTATAGTGCAAGACTATAAACTAGTCTATAGTGCAAGACTATAAACTAGTCTATAGTGCAAGACTATAAACTAGTCTATAGTGCAAGACTATAAACTAGTCTATAGTGCAAGACTATAAACTAGTCTATAGTGCAGACTATAAACTAGTCTATAGTGCAAGACTATAAACTAGTCTATAGTGCAAGACTATAAACTAGTCTATAGTGCAAGACTATAAACTAGTCTATAGTGCAAGACTATAAACTAGTCTATAGTGCAGACTATAAACTAGTCTATAGTGCAGACTATAAACTAGTCTATAGTGCAAGACTATAAACTAGTCTATAGTGCAGACTATAAACTAGTCTATAGTGCAGACTATAAACTAGTCTATAGTGCAAGACTATAAACTAGTCTATAGTGCAGACTATAAACTAGTCTATAGTGCAGACTATAAACTAGTCTATAGTGCAAGACTATAAACTAGTCTATAGTGCAGACTATAAACTAGTCTATAGTGCAGACTATAAACTAGTCTATAGTGCAGACTATAAACTAGTCTATAGTGCAGACTATAAACTAGTCTATAGTGCAAGACTATAAACTAGTCTATAGTGCAGACTATAAACTAGTCTATAGTGCAGACTATAAACTAGTCTATAGTGCAGACTATAAACTAGTCTATAGTGCAAGACTATAAACTAGTCTATAGTGCAGACTATAAACTAGTCTATAGTGCAAGACTATAAACTAGTCTATAGTGCAGACTATAAACTAGTCTATAGTGCAGACTATAAACTAGTCTATAGTGCAGACTATAAACTAGTCTATAGTGCAAGACTATAAACTAGTCTATAGTGCAGACTATAAACTAGTCTATAGTGCAGACTATAAACTAGTCTATAGTGCAGACTATAAACTAGTCTATAGTGCAGACTATAAACTAGTCTATAGTGCAAGACTATAAACTAGTCTATAGTGCAAGACTATAAACTAGTCTATAGTGCAAGACTATAAACTAGTCTATAGTGCAAGACTATAAACTAGTCTATAGTGCAAGACTATAAACTAGTCTATAGTGCAAGACTATAAACTAGTCTATAGTGCAAGACTATAAACTAGTCTATAGTGCAAGACTATAAACTAGTCTATAGTGCAAGACTATAAACTAGTCTATAGTGCAAGACTATAAACTAGTCTATAGTGCAAGACTATAAACTAGTCTATAGTGCAAGACTATAAACTAGTCTATAGTGCAAGACTATAAACTAGTCTATAGTGCAAGACTATAAACTAGTCTATAGTGCAAGACTATAAACTAGTCTATAGTGCAAGACTATAAACTAGTCTATAGTGCAAGACTATAAACTAGTCTATAGTGCAAGACTATAAACTAGTCTATAGTGCAAGACTATAAACTAGTCTATAGTGCAAGACTATAAACTAGTCTATAGTGCAAGACTATAAACTAGTCTATAGTGCAAGACTATAAACTAGTCTATAGTGCAAGACTATAAACTAGTCTATAGTGCAAGACTATAAACTAGTCTATAGTGCAAGACTATAAACTAGTCTATAGTGCAAGACTATAAACTAGTCTATAGTGCAAGACTATAAACTAGTCTATAGTGCAAGACTATAAACTAGTCTATAGTGCAAGACTATAAACTAGTCTATAGTGCAAGACTATAAACTAGTCTATAGTGCAAGACTATAAACTAGTCTATAGTGCAAGACTATAAACTAGTCTATAGTGCAAGACTATAAACTAGTCTATAGTGCAAGACTATAAACTAGTCTATAGTGCAAGACTATAAACTAGTCTATAGTGCAAGACTATAAACTAGTCTATAGTGCAAGACTATAAACTAGTCTATAGTGCAAGACTATAAACTAGTCTATAGTGCAAGACTATAAACTAGTCTATAGTGCAAGACTATAAACTAGTCTATAGTGCAAGACTATAAACTAGTCTATAGTGCAAGACTATAAACTAGTCTATAGTGCAAGACTATAAACTAGTCTATAGTGCAAGACTATAAACTAGTCTATAGTGCAAGACTATAAACTAGTCTATAGTGCAAGACTATAAACTAGTCTATAGTGCAAGACTATAAACTAGTCTATAGTGCAAGACTATAAACTAGTCTATAGTGCAAGACTATAAACTAGTCTATAGTGCAAGACTATAAACTAGTCTATAGTGCAAGACTATAAACTAGTCTATAGTGCAAGACTATAAACTAGTCTATAGTGCAAGACTATAAACTAGTCTATAGTGCAAGACTATAAACTAGTCTATAGTGCAAGACTATAAACTAGTCTATAGTGCAAGACTATAAACTAGTCTATAGTGCAAGACTATAAACTAGTCTATAGTGCAAGACTATAAACTAGTCTATAGTGCAAGACTATAAACTAGTCTATAGTGCAAGACTATAAACTAGTCTATAGTGCAAGACTATAAACTAGTCTATAGTGCAAGACTATAAACTAGTCTATAGTGCAAGACTATAAACTAGTCTATAGTGCAAGACTATAAACTAGTCTATAGTGCAAGACTATAAACTAGTCTATAGTGCAAGACTATAAACTAGTCTATAGTGCAAGACTATAAACTAGTCTATAGTGCAAGACTATAAACTAGTCTATAGTGCAAGACTATAAACTAGTCTATAGTGCAAGACTATAAACTAGTCTATAGTGCAAGACTATAAACTAGTCTATAGTGCAAGACTATAAACTAGTCTATAGTGCAAGACTATAAACTAGTCTATAGTGCAAGACTATAAACTAGTCTATAGTGCAAGACTATAAACTAGTCTATAGTGCAAGACTATAAACTAGTCTATAGTGCAAGACTATAAACTAGTCTATAGTGCAGACTATAAACTAGTCTATAGTGCAGACTATAAACTAGTCTATAGTGCAGACTATAAACTAGTCTATAGTGCAGACTATAAACTAGTCTATAGTGCAAGACTATAAACTAGTCTATAGTGCAGACTATAAACTAGTCTATAGTGCAGACTATAAACTAGTCTATAGTGCAGACTATAAACTAGTCTATAGTGCAGACTATAAACTAGTCTATAGTGCAGACTATAAACTAGTCTATAGTGCAGACTATAAACTAGTCTATAGTGCAGACTATAAAAAGTCTATAGTGCAGACTATAAACTAGTCTATAGTGCAGACTATAAACTAGTCTATAGTGCAAGACTATAAACTAGTCTATAGTGCAGACTATAAACTAGTCTATAGTGCAGACTATAAACTAGTCTATAGTGCAGACTATAAACTAGTCTATAGTGCAGACTATAAACTAGTCTATAGTGCAGACTATAAACTAGTCTATAGTGCAGACTATAAACTAGTCTATAGTGCAGACTATAAACTAGTCTATAGTGCAGACTATAAACTAGTCTATAGTGCAGACTATAAACTAGTCTATAGTGCAGACTATAAACTAGTCTATAGTGCAGACTATAAATGCAAGACATTAAACTAGTCTATAGTGCAAGACTATAAACTAGTCTATAGTGCAAGACTATAAACTAGTCTTATAGTGCAAGGACTATTAAACTAGTCATTAATAGCTGCGCAAGACTATAAACTAGTCTAGTGCAAAGACTATAGACTAGTCTTATAGGCAAGACTATAAACTAGCTATAGTGCAAGGACTATAACTAGTCTTATAGTGCAAGACTATAAAACTTATCTATAGTGCAGACTATAAAACTAGTCTATAGTGCAAGACTATAAACTAGTCTATAGTGCAATACTATAAACTAGGTCTATAGTGCCAAGACTATAAATCTAGTCTATAGTGCAAGACTACTAAACTAGTCCTATAGTGCAAGACTATAAACCTAGTCTATAGTGCAGGCTATTAACTCGTCTAAAGTGGTGACAATAAGCTACGCTTAGTATCCGCCGAGTTCCCAGTTTTTCTACGAATTCTACTTTAATTTTTTTATAGCCTACTCTTAGGTTCGCTTTCCTCATTTAAATTATGTTTTCACAATTTAAGAAAACATTCTTGTTCGTTCACTTTTAATGTTGGGCATGTAAGCAAGTTTTACCTTTATATTTTAAGTTGAATGTGTGTATGTGTTTGTATTAAAGTCATATGAATAACCAACATTTGCAGGAGTATGTGTGTGAGTGTGTAATAAGAAACCTAACATCTCATTTGGTTTCTATGCAAATATGTGTAGATTGCATTCAATTTTTTCCCTTTTTACTTCTCTACATTTAATGTAGATGTAAAGTGATGTGAATGTATGTAGATGTATATGAAAATATATGTAAAAAATATAGTTGAGGGTATGCGAGTGTAAATTTGTTATATTCATATTTATGCATACATATGTGAGTGTATATATATATGTGTGTGTGTGTTTTGTATGTATGTATTAACATATCAATGTTTGCATTTGATATACATATTTGAAATTTGTATTTATATAAATATGGATGAATGTATGAATGTATGCGTAGGTTTATATTTATGAAGTGAAATTTTCTTTTTAAACTTACACACACACACACCCAAACACATGTACATGCACATCCTGTGTTTATTTTGTGTATATTTTTTATGTAAAAAATAAAAGAAATATTATTGCAAAAATAGGAAAAAGGAAAATTTCTTAAGGATTTTATTTTCTTATTTTTTTTCACATTTTATTTGTATTGTTTTTGTTATTTTCTGAAAATTTATTTCTAATATTTTTGCATTATTTAAAACGTTGACATTTCAATAATCCCAACATATTTTGTATGGCAATCATATGCAATAGAAATTCATTTTATTCTCATTTTTTACTAGAATTTTACGATTTCTTAACAATTTTTATACCCTCCACAACCACAAGTGGTAAAAAGGTGATATTAGCTTTGTCATTCCATGTGTAACGCTTAGAAGAAATCATCCCTGAACCCATATAGTATATATATTTTTACATCATGTAAAAATTGGAATCGGATTAAGCTATGCCCGTTTGTCGGCCTGCCTGTCTGTTTTTGGCACTCTCACTTCCATAGTAATTGACAGGACTCAATGAAATTCGACCTGAGTATTTGTTATAGTCTAAGAATTTCCTGTTTAAATCCAGCCAAACAGGTTGTGTATATTAAAAGATATAGACCGATATTTGGGATAACCTTTAAGTCCTTGCAATTGTCAATTACAAATCGACAAATTAAATCAATCAATCCGTTCAGTAGAAACAAAGTATTAGCAAAAAATATAACTTGCATGTGTGTTTACTTCACACGCAACTGACGCGTGAAGGGTATTGGAGTTTCGAAATGACCGTATATAACTTGTTTTGTTATATTTCGAAAACCTTTTAGACCAGGGACAATAAGACTATAAATTGTAAAATAATGAAAATATTTTTGCTTTGGTCCTTTTTTATTATTTAAACACAAGTGAAATTTTTTATATGTATTTGTATATATATGTGTGCGTGTGTGTTATAAGAATGATTTGAAAAGGGATTTAATTGTAGGAAGTTTTAAAAGTTTAAACATTTAATAAATATTAAGACTATAAGGATTTTTATTTAAATGGAGATTTAAAATTATTTGAAAAAAAGTAATAAGTAAAATGATAATAAAAACTTCATTTTTTAATTTATAGAAAATATTATTTTAAATACAATATTGGCAAATATTTAAGCTTAGTTAAATAAAAGTTGTTAAGTTTAAGACTTAATTGTTTTACTTTTCTACAAGTTTAATAGAATAACTATTAAGCTTTGAGGATTATGAGCATGAGTTTTATTGAAATGAATAAAAATATACTAAAATGATAATTTTTTATGAAAATGTGAATTAGAAGGTGAAATTTTAAGTTTTTAGTGAGATTAAAAATTTGAAGGGAAAATGTGAATTTTTAGTGAAGACGGAATTTTAAGTAAAATTTTGAATTTTTAGTGAAAATGTCAAATTTTTAGTGAAATTGTGAATTTTTAGTGAAATTGTGAATATTTAGTGAAATTGTGAATATTTAGTGAAATTGTGAATTTTTAGTAAAATGTGAACTTTTAGTGAAAATGTGAACTTTTAGTGAAAATGTGAACTTTTAGTGAAAATGTGAACTTTTAGTGAAAATGTGAACTTTTAGTGAAAATGTAAACTTTTAGTGAAAATGTGAACTTTTAGTGAAAATGTGAACTTTTAGTAAAAATGTGAATTTTTAGTAAAATGTGAATTTTAAGTAAAAATGTGAATTTTTAGTAAAAATGTGAACTTTTAGTGAAATTGTGAATTTATAGTGAAAATGTGAACTTTTAGTAAAAATGTGAATTTTTAGTAAAAATGTGAACTTTTAGTGAAAATGTGAACTTTTAGTGAAAATGTGAACTTATAGTGAAAATGGGAATATTTAGTGAAAATGTGAATTTTAAGTAAAAATGTGAATTTTTAGTAAAAATGTGAATTTTTAGTAAAAATGTGAATTTTAAGTAAAAATGTGAATTTTTAGTAAAAATGTGAACTTTTAGTGAAAATGTGAATATTTAGTGAAAATGTGAATTTTAAGTAAAAATGTGAATTTTTAGTAAAAATGTGAATTTTTAGTAAAAATGTGAATTTTTAGTAAAATTGTGAATTTTCGGTGAAAATGTGAATTTTTAGTAAAAATGTGAACTTTTAGTGAAAATGTGAATTTTTAGTGAAAATGTGAATTTTTAGTGAAAATGTGAATTTAAGTGAAAATGTGAATTTTTAGTGAAAATGTGAATTTTTAGTGAAAATGTGAATTTTTAGTGAAAATGTGAATTTTTAATGAAAATGTGAATTCTTAGTCAAAATGTGAATTTTGAGTGAAAATGTGATTTTTTAGTGAAAATGTGATTTTTTAGTGAAAATGTGATTTTTTAGTGAAAATGTGATTTTTTAGTGAAAATGTGAATTTTTAGTGAAAATCTAGAAAAATTTGTATTTCAGCTCAAATTTAAGTTGCGATTCTAGTCCAGATTTCAGTCCTGATCCCTCTTCCGATTCTGTTTGTTATGTTTGTTCACATTCTAGTTCGTATTCTGGTTCATGATACTGATTCGGGTTCTGATACAAATTCTAGTTTGATGTCCACACAAGATCAGAGCTCGGACTCTAGTTCAGTGTTTAGATCAGATTCTAGTTTAGATTCTTGTACAGATTCCAATACAGTCCTAGTACAGATATTAATTCAGAAAACAGTTCAGTTGTTAGCGCGGATTATAGTTTGGAGTCTTTATAAGGTTCTAACCAGCTTTGGTTCTGATTCTATTTAAGTTTCTAGCTCGAAGTCTAGTGCAGCTTTTTGTCGGATTTCATTTCAAATTTTTGTTTAGTTTTCAGTTACAGTTCAGATTCTACTAAAGATTTAAGTTCAGATTCTAATATATTCACTTAGATTCGAATTCAGGTGCCAGCCTTGTGTCCAGTTCCAATTATTACTTCGATTTTTTTCGTATTTTCTGTTCAGGTTCTAGTTTCCATTTTAGACTGTAATTCAGATTCTTGCTCCGGCTCAAGTTTATTATTAATTCACACTCTATTTCCGAATGTAGTTGATATATTAGTTTTATTTATTAGATCTGGTTCTAGATCCATCGCTTCTAGTTTAAAATATTTCAGACTCTATAATTCTTCATCTGATTCTAAATAAGACTTTTCCTTAAATTCAAGATCAATTCCTAGTTCATGGTTTTGCTTAGATTCAGTTTGGATTCTGGTTTGAGGTTAATTTTTGAGTTCAGATTCTACTTCAGAATCAAGTTCGGACTCCGTTTTGAATTCTAGATTTGATATCGGTTCACCTTGTTGTTCATGTTGTAGTTCAGATTCCATTTCAAATTAAAGTTCACATTCTAGTTAAAAATTTGTTATTAACTTTCACTTTTCAATTAAATCCTTTTTATAGCCATTTCATAGAAATCATAATTATTTCTTATCACCAAATGACAGTTATGTTAGTATGTGATTCCTTATACTTTATATAAATACCATGAAACACCAATACATTTATAAACTCCTTGACTCATTTACAAACACTCATACAAACAAAATTAGATTTCTTATTTTCCTATAATCGTTAGTTAAAATGCGATATCCTTAAGCTCTGTGTTGTTATTCCTTTATTTTGAGCTTAATCATAAAGAAAATGCCTTTAGTCTATAGAGAATTATAATCATTTTCCAAAAGAAAGAGAGAGAGAGAGGAAAAGAGTTTTTAAATTGTGGTTAAGTGTTGCTTTCTTTAAGTTTTTTCTTCATTCTTCAGCTTTAGCTCATGTGTTTGTTAGTTTGTTTCCTTTATTATTTTATTTAAAGTTTTTTCTTTTTCATTTATTTATATTCTTTTTCATTTTATCTTGACTATTGCAGTGGTAGATTCTATTTTGATGTTGTTTTTCTCTCTCTCTCTTTCTCTCAGTCTTGTATGCAATTTTAATTTAATTTAAAATATTTTTTTATTCTTAAAACATTGTTGCTGTTGTTGTTATTGTGAAAAAGGTCTAGAAGGAATGAAAGGAGTTTTTATTTTTCTTTAAATGTTTTTTGTTGCTGTTGTTGTTACATCTTTGCAACATTAATGAAAAATCCTTAACTCTAGTTGCAAAAGAACATTTCCTTTATATTTTTATCAGTATCAGTTTTATAACAAAAGATTTCTCTTTGATGTGGCGGTTTTATAAAAAATAAGTTAAAAAAAAATTTTAAATCTATTTTTTAAAGAATTAAAGAAGTGATAGAAATGATTTAAATGCATCAAGAAAATTTAATTAAATCTACAATGTTTACAGGAAATAATTATTTTAAATTCAATTGAAAATTTCAATTAAAATTGTAATTTTCAATGAAAATTTCAATGTTTAGTGAAAATTTAAATTTTTAGTGAAAATTTCAATTTTTAGTGAAAATTTCAATTTTTTAGAGAAAATTTAAATATTTAGTGAAAATTTCAATTTTTAGTGAAGATTTCAATTTTTAGGGAAAATTTAAAATTTAAGTGAAAATTTAAAATTTAATTGAAAATTTCAAATTTTAGTGAAAATTTAAAATTTTTTTGAAAATTTAAATTTTTATTGAAAATGTCAAATTTAAAGTCTCAAAATTAAGTGAAATTTTAAGTTTTAGTGAAACTTTAAATTTTTTAATTTTAAATAAAAATTTCATTTTTTTTCTTTTTTTTTTTTTTGTGAAAATTTCATTTTTTTAGTGAAAATTTAAATTTCTAGTGAAAGTTTAAATTTCTAGTGAAAATTTAAATTTCTAGTGAAAGTTTAAATTTCTAGTGAAATTTAAATTTCTAGTGAAAATTTCAAAATTTTAATGAAAATTTCAATTTCGATTAAAAATTTCAATTTTAATGAAAATTTCAATTTCTAGTGAAAATTTCAATTTTTAGTGAAAATTTAAATTTTTAGTGAAAATTTCAATTTTTAGTGAAAATTTCAATTTTTAGTGAAAATTTCAATTTTTAGGGAAAATTTCAATTTTTAGTGAAAATTCAATTTTAGTGAAAATTTCAATTTTTAGTGAAAATTTCAATTTTTAGTGAAAATTTCAATTTTTAGTGAAAATTTCAATTTTTAGTGAAAATTTCAATTTTTAGTGAAAATTTCAATTTTTAGTGAAAATTTCAATTTTTAGTGAAAATTTCAATTTTTAGTGAAAATTTAAATTTTTTAGTGAAAATTTAATTTTTTAGTAAAAATTTCAATTTTTAGTGAAAATTTAAATTTTTACTGAAAATTTAAAATTTAAGGAAAATTAATATTTTTACTGAAAATTTAAAATTTTAGTGCAAATTAATATTTTTGTTTAACTTAAATTTTTTAGTGAAAATTTAAATTTTTAATAAAAAATTCAATTTTTAGTAAAAATTTCAATTTTTAATTAAAAATTTCAATTTTAGTAAAAATTTAAATTTTTAGTAAAAATTTAAAAATTTTAAAAATTTTTTCAATTTTTAGTAAAAGTTTCAATTTTTTTTAAAAATTTCAAGTTTTTGTAAAAATTTCAAGTTGTTGTAAAAATTTCAATTTTTTTGTAAAAATTTCAATTTTTTGTAAAAATTTCAATTTTTTGTAAAAATTTCAATTTTTTGTAAAAATTTAAATTTTTTGTAAAAATTTCAATTTTTTGTAAAAATTTCAATTTTTTGTAAAAATTTCAATTTATTAAAAAAAAAAATTCAATTTTTTGTAAAAATTTCAATTTTTTGTAAAAATTTAAATTTTTTGTAAAAATTTAAATTTTTTGTAAAAATTTAAATTTTTTGTAAAAATTTCAATCTCTTGTAAAATTTCAATTTTTCGTTATCAGCATTCATTTACAGTCGGTTGTCCAGAGGTCTTTTTCGATTCATTTTTTCTTTAAATTTTTGGAGGGAAGATGAACCGTAATACGATCCGATGTTCTGATGTTTTTAGCTCTTCATTTCACAGACACACATTTTATATGGTAATATCCAGTAAAGTCATTTTGATTGTTTTTTGACAATACAAACATTTATTTTCCGGTTGTTCCTTAAAGATGCAAAGGGCGTTATAGTCCTTAATTGTTAAGGTTTATTTTCAGCTTGTTTTAATTTATTTTTTATTTCAATTCCAGCTAAATAGAAAATTAATCTGTTTCCGTTGTCTAAAATGTCGCCCTCTATGTGTGTGATGTAATGGTGAAGAACTTTGCTAATTTTTCATTTGCTCTTTTTACCCAAAAAGTTAGGACTAACCAAATTTGTTGATGTTATCAGTATCCATCTACAGTCAGGTTAGTCAGAGGGTTTATTTGATACATTTTTTTCAAATTTTGGAGAGGAGATGAACCAAACATGGTTACTTGTTTCGTAACACCATTTAAATGCTGCCACAGGGTGATTACCTAAGAGTTTATATTTGAATATTAAAAATGTTAACAATTCCTTTTTCGTATCCTTAAATTTCCCTTCAAACTCTATTTTTCCACTTTCACTTCAATAAATTTTTCGCATTTTCAGTCTTGTACACCTGAATTTATGCTTAATTTGTATTAAATAGAATTAAATAAAATGAAAAAGTCTATCTCTCCCCTCCCAAAAAAGGAACATTTCAAAAGAATCCTTTGCAAAATTTTTTCTATTGTAAAGCAAAATCCAAACGAATCAGCACACACACACACATACACTCACACATATAAATAATAACAATAATGACAAATAATAAAAAAAAAGAATTTAATTAGAATTTTATTATACTTTTGTTAAAATTAAAATTATTATTATTATTGTTATTGTTGTTGTTGCTAACGTTGTTGCTGGAGCAGCAGCTATTGTTGCTGTTAATAGAGATAACACTCAGCAACATTTGTTAATGTCTAGAAATGATTCTGTTGTAGTGTTGTCTGTTATAACAATGTGAGAGTGATTGTTTACAATATGAAGGCATATGAATATGTCTGTGTGTGCTTACATGTATGTGTATATTAGAAGTCCTGTATTGTTGTGTAAATAAGCTAAACTCGCATGCTGGATGCAAAAAAAGAAAGCGTCCTGTCTGTCTGGTATAGAAAATTTTGTAACAACAAAAGTGTGATAACCAGGACATAAACAATCGCACACATACACATTCGTATACATATATAATTTAACACATTCTTTCGTTTACATTTATGTATGTCATTATATTTATTGTTGTTGCCGTTGCCGTTGTTGTTATTGTTTTTGTTTCTGTTGTTGGTTTGTTACTCTTTATGTTGTTCTGTTTTCCATCATTTATTGTTGGTTGCTGTTTGTTAACTTTATTTTTGTTTTTGTCTATAAATATTTTTTTATTTTATTGTATTTGTTGCTGTTGCATATTATTGCTGTTTGTTTTCTACTAATATTAACATTTTGTTGTTGCTGCTGTTGTTTTTGTGGTTGTAAAGCCAACAAATTAATGCAGACAAGTCGCATATTATGCATAATTAACTGCTTATGTACATATAACAAACAATACATAAAAACACACACATGTATGTATGTGTGTGTGTGTGTACGTATTGCAATTTCTCTATACATGAATAACTAAATATTGCACAGTGGGTCAGAATATATAACACTTTAATATCAAATTAGTTAAGTTCTAATTTAGTTCGAATTCAGTTCGAATTAAGTTCTAGTTCAGTTCAGGTTCTTGTGTAGATTCCTGCTCAGATTCTTGTTCATTTTCTAACAATATATTAACTAGTTCTAGTGCAGTTCTAGTTTAGTTTTAGTTCAATTCTACCTTAATTCTAGTTCAGTTCTAATTTAGTTTTAGTTTAGTTTCAGTTTATTTTTAGTTCAGTTCTTGTTTAGTTCCAGTTAAGTTCAAGTTCAATTCTGGTTCAATTCTAGTTCAGTTCCAGTTCAGTTCGAATTCAATTCGTGATCAGTTTGAGTACAGTTCTAGTTCAGTTCTAGTTTAGTTCCAGTTCAGTTCTAGTTCCGTTCTAGTTCAGTTCCAGTTCAGTTCTAGTTCATTTTAAGTTTAGTTTATAGTTACAGATCAGTTATAAGTCAGCTCATATTTCACATCAGTCTGATCCAAAATCCAGTTCAATCTATGGTCCAGATTCAAGTTCATAGTCTTGTTCAATTACTTACTAAATTCTAATACAAGTTTTTATTTCAGATTTCTGTCCAAATCTTGTTCAGATTCTACTACAGATTTTAGTCCAGATGAAAGTTCTAATTTAAATACTGGATCAGATTCTTATCCGTGTTCTTTTCCGAAATGTAGTCCAGATTCTAATTCAGATTTTAGTCTTGACTGTAGTCCAGATTCTAGTCCAGTTTCTAGACAAGATTCTATTTTGAATTAAAGTCCAAATACCAGACCAAATTGTTAAGTTCGTATTTCAGATTTCTGTTCAGACAATAGTTCAGATTCATGTTAAGATTTTTGCTTAGATTTTCTTTCAGCTCTTTAAGTAAATTCTAGTTCTGATTCTATTGGTTATTCTGTCCCATTGTTTTTTGGGATGGAAAATAATATATGTGACCAACCAGCTGGCGTTGCCAACATCAACCACCAACATTTTAACAAAGTGAACAAAACCAAAACTTTGTTTTCTCTTCTTTTATTTTTTATGTTGTTGTTTATTCCTGCTGCATCAGCTAACAAAAAAGAAGAAGAAGCTTGACAGACAGTTGAAGAGCTAGAGACAGTGACTTACACATATACAGCTAAACCTAGACAGGTCGTTCCTTTCCTTTCCCACTTTGTTTTTTGAAACTCTCGGTACATTTTTATATGTTGCATGCAACATATTCCATCATATATGATGTTTAGAAATAAAAAAATGTGATGAAATGTAAAAAAATTGGACAACTTAGTAATAAATAATTATCGTGTTAATTATGACGTTTTAAATGATGTTGTAACAATTTTGTAATTAGAGTTGTTATAAAAGAACTTAGAAATGATGTTTTGGAATTGAAAATAAGAGATAATTCAGGATTTTTTCCCAGGGATTTAAATGGAAAGCAGGGTTCTTGATTTTTGATTATTTCTTTAATTTGTAAAACATGGCTGGGAATTCTATAAGTTATATAATCTAAGAGCTAGTGGCGCTATCATCGTAGTGCTTTATGAACTCTTATCCGAGGATTACCGATTTTAAAGTCCAACCACCGTTGATACTATAGCGTAAGTACCTCCGGCACTATACAATGAGGTCTATAAACATTGCTAAATAAGGACATTGTAGCCTAAGGATTGTTCGCTCTATTATCTGAGATTAATGGACGCAACAGTCTGACTACTATAAATGCTATAGACATCACAGATTGAGGATTATTAGCATTATTGTCTGAGCGATTGAAGCACTATATCCCTATGATATAATGAATATAGACACAAGAGTATTAGGACTGTAGACAACATTGTCTGGGGGCTACAAATATTGTAGCCTGAGCTCTATAGATAATGCAGTATGAGGAATATAGACGCTATAGTTAGAGGACTATTTACACTATAGCATGAGGATTATAAATACTTTATTTGACTAATAAATAATACAACAGTCTGACGAATATGGACCCTGTTGTTTGAGGAGTGCAAAAATTACGGTCTGTGGTTAAAGGCACTATAGTCTAAGGACTGCTTATATTAAGAATTATAAACACTAGAGTCTAAGCATTAAGAGGCTATGGTCCGTGGACTGAAAAGTATACACATTATAGTCTGAGCACCCTAGACATTATCGTCTGAGGACTAGAGACATTATTCTCTGAGGTTATAGACACTATAATCCGTTGACACTATTATTTTAGGACTATAAACACTACAGTCTGAGCAATAAAGACACTACATTTTGAAGAATATAGACACTACTCAGACTAATGTCTGAGGACTATGAACGCTATTGCCTGGGTACTACAGATACAACTATCTGAAAGCTATAGGCACTATAGCCTGAGGACTGCAGAAATTATAGTCTAAGGACTGTAATCTGAGTAATGCTGAAACTATTGTGTGAAAACTATACGCTATAGTGTGAGTTGTACTGTATAGCCTTTTGGGAACTATGGACACTTGAGTTCGAGGACCGCAGATAACATATTTAGATGACCAAACACTTTATTTCGGGAACTATAGTTTGAAAACTAGTTCTTTGGACTGTTGGCATTTTGGTCAAAGACTCTATAATCAGTGATATTTATACACTATCGCTGATTATAGAGTTATATTATGGGGAACTATAAAAGCTATAGTGTGATGATATTTGGCGTTTAAAATCTCCTTTTTTCCTCCACAACATAAATCCTTAACACTTAATGCCAAAACTTTTCGCTGAATTCATGTTTTACCTTCTTAGAATCCTGTTGCAAAAACAAAAATCGTAGTAAATATCATAACTAATAACTTATCACAACACAATTCTATCCACAGGACTTTTTATGTTTCTCAAGAAGCTGCAGTTGTGAAATGAAAAGTTATTTTTTATTATTGTTGGCTGTTCCTTGTACCTCGTTAAGTTGGCCTATCTGGAAGTTAGTTGACTTACCAACAAACTGTTACATTAATTTATGTTCACATTATTATTATTATTGCAAAAGGTTTTGTTAGACTCGACAAACATAAAATATTCTCCCGTTTCATCTCCTACACTTTCCCCATTTAGAGACCATTTCTTATTGTTGCAAGTTTTCTGTTAGATTTTATGCATTTGTGGTAGTAACATAAAATGTCTTTTCTACTTCATTTACACCATTTCACCGCGTTATGGGGTGCTTAAGAAAAGTTAAAGACAGTAAGCAAAAACAGAGAGAAAGAAAAAAGATCAAAATATTTACTGCCTGTTTAACAACTACAACCTTCTTCAAAAGCTATCACTGTGTAGGTATGTGTATTTGTATTTGTATTTGTATATGCGTGTGTAATGGCAATAACTATTTTGAGAACAAAAAAACATTTATGTTCCTGTAAAAAATCCTCTTTCCAATCTTCACTCTCCCTCCATCCACCGTACAATTGTTAAAATGTTGGTTATATTTTTTATACCTTCTAAAGTTGCAAAGTGCTGTCGTTGACATTTTTCTACTTTATTTGTGGCAATGAATAATAATGAATAATATTTTCTGTTGTTGTTGCTATTTCATTTTTCTTTTCTTTATTTTTTATTTTTAATATTTTGCTTTTCTTCTATTTTTGAAAATTATTTAGAAAAGTGTTGCAATTTTCATATAATTTACGTTTTTTTCTGATTATTTCTTTTAGTTTCCTTTTATTCATTTTTCCTCTTTTCTTTGCTGCTTTAGAAAATAATAAAAAGTAGATTGGAAAATTGATTAAAATTTATGAATTATTATATGAAACATTATAGCAAAATTTATTGAAATTATTTGCAAATTAAAAAAAAAAATTGGTTTCTCTTTTTCTTGTCGAAGAGCAAAACTGAAGAAAAGAATATTTTAATTTGAAAAAGAAAAGCGTAATAGAAAATAAGGGAATAAAGAGGTCAAGAAAGAGTAATGAGGGGTTTAATATTAAATATTAAAATGACAAAGAGGATGTATTTCAAGGATAAACAATAGTTTAAAGACTGCAAGACAAGATAAAACCCATGGGGAATTCGGCGTTAAATTTGAACACCGTAAATACTTTTGTAGAAGGGCTATAAACACTAGACTCTGAGTATTGTAGACATTTCATAACATTAATGTTTATGTTAAATATTATAGATATTATGGACTCTATTCAAACAAATTTGGAAACAATAGAAGCCTTAATCTGGCAACATTTGTCATCATAATCTGGTAACTACAGAAACTAAAATTCGATGATTATAGACACTAAAATCCAGCGACAATAAACACCATAGTCTGGCGACATGGGCCGAAGACTACAGACAGTACAAACTCTAGTATCCGATAATTGTAGACACTAGAGTCCTTCGATAATAAGCGCAATAGATCAGCGATCACTGACACTGTAGTCCAAAGACTACAGAGAAAATGAATCATATGACATTAAAGTTTAAATACTATAAATATTATGGTCTGAGGACTATATTCAATAAATTGTGGAAACAACTGAAGCTATAATCTGGCAACTTTTGACATCAAAATCTGGCAACTAGAGAAAGTTAAGTCTGATGCCTTCAGTCCTACTATAGGCACTTAAATCTACCGACTTTGAACACTTTAGTCTGACGATTATAGATCCCTTCTTTCGAAAACTACAGAAAAAATAATCCGCTGACTATAAACTCTAGCATCTGCCAATTATATACACTAGAGTCCGCCGACAATTAACTCTATAGTTCAGCGACTACTGACACTGTAATGCGCTCAGAATAAATACTATAGAAATTATGGTCTGAAGACTTTACTCAATTAATTGTGGAAACAATAGAAACTGTAATCTGACAATTTTTAACATCATAAACTGGCAGCTACAGAAACTAAAATTTGATGACTACAGTCCAGCGTAATAGTCCGCTGACTTTAGGCACTAAAATCCAACGACTTTGAACACTCTAGTCTTACGATTATAAACCCCATGGTGCAAAGACTAAAGAAATTATAATTCACTGACTATAAATTCTAGTATTCATCAACTATATACACTAGAGTCCGCCGACAATAAACACTATAGTTCGGCGACTACTGACACCATAGTCTGCTAAGAATAAACACTATAGCCCAGCTACTAATAACACCATATTTCTTTAACTATAGACTATAATAAAGAGTATATTGACGCTGGACTATGTCAATATACACTTTATTTTATAGACACTGTTACCTGTTAGTTAAAGATACTATAATCTAGTTTCTTTAGACACTATAGACTATATGGTTCGGCGTCTAAACACACAGAAATCTGAGAACAGATGACACTTAAATCTGACAACTATATACACACTCTGTATATGGACACTATAGTCTAGTCATTATACAAACAAAAGTCTGACAATTGTAGACTAACTACAGACACCGTAGTCTTGGGCATATAGCTACAATAGACTGGGGACTACAGAAACTGTAGTCTAGGATTATAGGTACTATAATCCATGTCATATACTACTATAGTTTTGCGACTGTAGAATCTATGTCAAAATCAGATACTATTATCTGTTGACTATAGAAGCCTATAGACCAAGGAGCTATAGTCTGGGTATTATAGGTACTAAAGTCTAGGGATAATAGTAGCTATAGTTTGAGTACCAGATGTACTATAGTCTGGGGTCTACAGAAATTATAGTCTGGATACGTTACTAGTTATAGTCTGTGTATTGTGGACAATATAGTCTCGGGTCTTTAAACAAAGTAGTCTGTGTTCTAAAGAGAATATAGTGTGGTTATTATGGAACCTATGGATTCAGACTATAGATACCATATATGGAAACATATCGCAGTTGCTAGAGTCTGGCGATTTTAATGGGGTATTTATAGACCCAAATGTCTGGTCACTATCTATATAAAAACCTGGGGAATATGAGCATTTTTATTCTGGGAATGTTCTACACTGAAGTCTGTGTTGAGACCTTCTTTGCTTTACCTTTCTTCCCCTGAACAAAATATCCAACATTTTTGTGTGCTCAAATAATTTATTTAAAGTGCAAAATTAAACGATTTATCGAATTACCTGCGGCTTTTAAACAAAACAACTCAAATACTTGTAAAACTTATAACTTATTTGCAAATATTACGTTTGGCTACATAATTTCAGCTACACTTAAATAAAGTTCAAAAACGAAAATAACTTGAAAATATTATTTAAGAAAACTTTAACACAACTTTCATTATTTATCATTAAAATTTTTGGCTTTTGGCTGATAATTTGGGAACTCAAAAAAAAAAAAAAATAACTAACAAAACTGATGACTTAAACTTTAAAGTCATCATTACATTTTAATGATACAAAAGAGAAGCCAAAAGCGACAATAACCATTTAAAGTGGAAAACTACTTTAAATCAAAATTCACTCAAAATTGTTTAGGGAGTGTATTTCGTGGTCTTTAGCCAAGTTTTAGAGTCAGCAGAGTGTCATTTTATAATATGATATATAAAAGCAGGACTAAAAGACTCGAAGGAGTTTTGGATGTTTTTTTTTTTTAAACTTATTTGTGCAATTGTGTTATTAAAGTTATTTTTCTTTTATTACAATTGTGAGTTTATATACAAAAATTTTTTAAAGTGAAATGACATGGAAACTTAATTGAAACTTTTTAATAGAAGTCGAAATAGGAAATGTGTCTAGAGAAAAGGACGAAATGGAAAAAATATAGAAAATCATCAAAAAAAAAATTCAAATAAATAACTGACATTAAATGTGAATTAAATTATAGTTGTAAGTGTGATCGAAAGAAATGGAGTATAATATGGGAAATAAATAGGAAACGAAATGCTAAAGTTAGTTACAGTGTTTAATGGGGTGAAGAGTGTCTTTATAGAGGGAGTTTTAAAGTAATTTTATAAATAATAATTCATTTTAATTGATAACATGAAAAAGGAAGACAAATAATTTAAGAATATAAGAAATGAAATGGAAACTCAATTACAAGTTATCAAGTAATAACTGTGAATAATTTTAAATTAATTAAATATTACTCATACGTCACCTCTATTATTTTTTCAATATTCTACTCCCAAAATGACAACCCAACTCCATTTTACCTATTTTTGTATTTCACATCTTAAACTTTAGTTTTCTTAACCTGAAATAATGTCCTTTTAAAGATTTATCTTAAAATCCTCTTACAATAGGAAAACGTTAGAAAAAGTTATATTTTCCTTTTTTCTTACATTTGACCAATAAAAGAAACATTTTCTTGTTATAATTGCTGGCAAAAAGAAGGAAAAAGGAAATGTGTTGATCTCCTTAAAATATGCTAAACTTTAGTAGTTAAAAGTAAAGTGTAAAATTTCCATAACAAGAAGCAGATGCCAATATATGGAGAAAATTTCAAATAGGAAATAATTTCAAAAGATAAAAAGTAAATAAAATATTACTTTAGTCTGTGAAATGTGAACTTAAGAGTTTGAAAATTTTAGATTTTTAGTAGAAAACAAAGTTTGAGGCTGAACAGTCTGAGAACATATAATCTGAAGACTATAGACAATAATATATGAGGCATATAGGTAATATAGTTTGAAAACAACAGACCTTATAATCTGGCAAATACAGATCCTACAACATGGCAACTGTCTGGTTACTATAGACACAATAATCCGGCGACTGTAGACACCATATCTCGTCGACTTCAGTGTCTACAGTATGTCGAAAATTTATACTAAATAGAAGCTCTTCATTGGTATACAATCACAGAACTATAGACGAAATAGTTTAACTATTAACTGAGGATTATAGTCATTAATCTCGGATATATCATACAGATCATATTTAGAGATAAAATCCATCGACTAAACTCTAGTATAAAGTTTGAAAACCATAATCTAATGACTATGAAGCCTACAGTTTAAGGCCCATAGACATACTACAGTAGGAGAACTGTAGAAACCATAGAAAGAAAAATATTGAAAATATAGTCTGAGAACTATAGACAATGATGTTTGAGGACTATTAATTCTAAAATTTGAAGTTGAGAGTGTGTTGTGAGAATAATAGAACTTATAGCCTAAGAAATGATAACTATGGATTATATAGCCTGTGGATCATGGAAGAAACAATATGAGAAGTATATAGTTTTTCTCTGAATCTGAAATATATTTAGAGAGATATAGACACTTTAGTCTGAGGACTAAAGGCGGTGTTATTTAAGAATTATAGAAGCAGGTATACAGTGATAATAAGGTATGAGAACTATATTATTTATACGAGTACTACGACCCCTAAAATCCGAAGGCTATTGACACAATAGTCTCGGAACTATATAGCCATTATACTAACAAAAGTCTGACAATTGTAGACACTATAGTTTGTTGAATACAGATACTCCAGTAAAGTAGCTACAGACACCGTAGTCTTGGGCATATAGCTACAATAGACTGGGGACTACAGAAACTGTAGTCTGGGATTATAGGTACTATAATCCATACTACTATAGTTTAGCGACTGTAGAATCTATGTCAAAATCAGATACTATTATCTGTTGACTATAGAAGCCTATAGACCAAGGAGCTATAGTCTGGGTATTATAGGTACTAAAGTGTAGGGATAATAGTAGCTATAGTTTGAGTACCAGATGTACTATAGTCTGGGGTCTACAGAAATTATATCCTGGATACGTTACCAGTTATAGTCTGTGTATTGTGGACACTATAGTCTCGGGTCTTTAAACATGGTAGTCTGTGGCCTAAAGAGAATTATGGAACCTATGGTTTGAGACTATAGATACCATATATGGAAACATATCGCAGTTGCTAGAGTCTGGCGACTTTAATATAGCTTTTGTGTGTGGACTGTATAGCTTTTGGTCTATAGAAAACGCAGTTTCACGATTTTAAAAAATATGTCAAAGTATATATAAAAAGGTTAAATGTAATGAATATGTAAAAAATTGTGGGAAAGATGTAGGAATATAAACGTTATAATTTGGAGACAGCGAGTACTTGTAACGTTGTACAATGAACGATGTCCATGAATTTTAACAAGATCACCTAGCGAAGACGCTTTGTGCAAACAGTCAACCGAGGTTACTGTGTTAAAACATTCAGCCGAAGCCGCCGTGTACAAACAATGAACTAAAGTTGATTTATTAAAACAGTCCACTGAATTCGCTGTGTGCAAACAGACAACCGAAATTCCTGTGTTAAAGCATCTAACGGAAGCCGGGGAGACAAACGAAATTGCTTTGTTAAAACATTTAACCAAAGTTGCTGCATCCGAAATAAAAGTTTCTGTATTAAAGCAGTCAACCGTAAGTGCTGTATTAAAGCCGTCAGCCGAATCTGCAGTGTGCAAACAGTCAACCGTAATTGTAGTGTTAAAGCAGTAAGCCGAAGCTGCAGTGTGCAAACAGTCAACCGTAAGTGCTGTATTAAAGCCGTCAGCCGAAGCTGCAGTGTGCAAACAGTCAACCAAAGTAGCTGCGTTAAAACAGTAAACTTAAATCGCTCTGTTATAAAATAACAATTAAAATTGCTTTGCTTAAACAGAAAACCAAACCGCCGTGTCCGAAATACACAATTAGAGTTGCTAAGTACTTCTCCTACTGTCGATAAGAGGTTAAGTCTTAGAGAAAGTGCGATTAATCTTCAACCCAATATTAAAATACTTATTCAAAAATTATTATAAACTAAATGAGAATTATTATTGTTCATAAAGCAAAACTAGTTAAACAAATATGTTGATGTGAACAGTTGTGTTAACGAATTAAAAGAACGAAAGCAATCGTGATACAGACTATTTGAGGAATGTAATTATTAAATAAAGCAGAGGTGGAAAGTAATTAAATCATTAATGGACATATTCTAAGTGCAATGAAAATAAATGTGTTATTTTTAAGGTTGTCACAAACTATAGTGGTGATTAATCACATGGTTGGAGCTGTGTGGAGTTGATGTAGTAGAAAATAGACTCCTTACTGGTGGCGGGATAGTAATTGGTGACCCTAAAAAGGTTTTTTTAAAAAATTCAATGAAATTTTATAAATTTTAGAAGCTTTAAAATGTATTATAATTTCACATATCTTTCTCACGTATTTCAAATCACTCACTTCTAAACAATTTACATATTTTTTTGTTGGAAACTTTTATTCGGAACTTTTCAAAAATTATATTAGAAAAAACTCCAATAAAACAAATCACTCTCAGTTATTGAATGATAAATCTATAAAATTTCTATAAACAATAACAGAATTTATTCAAAACACATACAAACAAACATACACTCAAACATACATAAATTGTCAAATATTTTGACATACATAATAAACAATCAGTTACTTAAACAAAAATGCATAAAATACAAACAAATTTATATTTTACATGTTGTTGCTGTTGTTGTTGTTTTTTATAATTTTAAAATTTATATACAAAATTTAAACAATTTGATAGACAAATGTAACAAATCACTGTATGAAAGAGAGCATCAAAGTGTGTGTCTGAAAGAGAGAAAGAGCGAGTGAGAGAGAGGGAGAAAGAGTAACAACAGTAGTTGATTACTGTAACATACGTTGAAATTGTTTCTTTTTTTTTTGTATGTATGTGACATCAATAAAATTGTCACAGAACGTAATTTCAATTTGGATTTTAATACGATTAAATGTATCAATTTCAAAACAATTTACCAAAAATATAAAAGTCAATAAAAGGGAAAAAGTACACAAATACACAATCACACACACACACACCTACACATTCATATGTAAATATTCATGTATAGACAAGTAAAAACTATTACAGGAATGGCGAAGTATAAATGAATTTATAGATATTTTGGTAAAATGACTATAAAACAGTGGAATTGAATTGGATTAGGAATCGGTAATGTGAATTTGAACTTGAATAAGAGAATTAGAAGAACTAAAATCTGAACATGAATTTAAACCAGATTCTGAAACTATATTTTAAGCCAGAATTTGAAATAAACTTTGAAGATGGTCTGGTTAAGATTGAACCAGAATCTTGAACAGAAACTGAATAAAATCTGATCAAAAGTTTTAAATAGAAGATGAACTAAAATCTGACTAAACATATGAATCAGAAACTGAATTAGAATTTAAACTGGAATCCAAAACATAATTTGAATTAAAACTGAACATGATCCCGCCTTTGAACTAGTACTGAATAAGCATCGGCATATTAATTTAAACTAGAATCTGAATAAGAATCTGAACCACAATAAGAATTTTGAAATATTCGCTAGAATCTGAACTCAAATCTGTACTTCAAACTAAACTATTATCTGAATTAAAGTCTTTATTAGAGTCTGTATTTGATGCCAGAATATGAATTTGAAATATAATTTGAATTTGAATCTGAATAGGAATCTTAACTGAAATCTGAAACAGAATCTTATTTAGAAACTGAGCTGAATTTGAACTAAAATAGAACTAGAATCTGAGTTATAATGTAGACTAGATTCCTTACAAGAATCTCAACTACGAACTGATATACAAACTGAATTATAAAATGACTTAGAATCCGAAATAGAATTTGCACTAGAACCTGATTTAAAATCCGTACTATAACTGTAATAAAACTGAACAATCACTATATATGAAATGTGATCAATAAAAACAACTAAAATCTAAACATAAATCAAGATCTGAATATAATCTAGATTCTAAACTATTATAAGAAGAAGAAGCTGAACTAGAATCTGAACTATTGAATTAGATCCTAAATTAAAAAATATACCCAGCATCTGGAATAAAATCTAATCTGGAATCTGAACTAGATTTTGAAACAAACTTTGAAGTGAATTTCAAGCAAGAAGCTGAACTAGAATCGGAACACAAAATTGAACTGGAATCTAAATTAATATCTGAACTAGAAACTGACCTAGATTCTCAATCAGTATCCGAACTTGAATCGAAATTGGAACCTAAACTTAAAATGTGACTAAGAAAATAACTAGAATCAGAACTAGAATCTGAATATAAATTTGATTTTAAATCAAAATTAGAGCCTGAATTAATGAGAATTTAGAAAATGATCTAAAATGGAATATGAGTTTTTATCTAGAATCTAAATAAAAATCTGACCGGAATCTGAATGAGAGTTTAAACCATAATCTTAACAATATTCTGAACTAGAATCTGTCTTATATTCCGTAGCAGAATAGTAGACCAGAATCTTAGTCAGAATCTGAACACGAATTTGAGCTAGAATATGGGTCAGAATCTTAGTCTGAACTATAGTCGGAATTGGAATCTTAATTAGAACTTAAACCAAAATTTGAAAAATAGTGGAGTTTTAGCTGGAATCTGAATTATAATGTGCACTTTGAATTTGAGCTAAAACTAAACTTAAATTGGTTTAACCAAATTATAAACATGACTCTGAACTCTAATATGAATCAGAATGCTGACCTCAATTTCTATCTGATTTAGAAAACGATTGTGGTTTGTTTAGAATCTGAATTGGAATAGGAACCAAAATTTTAACTAGATTTTCAAATAGAAGTGAATTTGAACTTAGATCTGAGAAAGCATTTGAACTGGAATTTGATCAAAAGTTGGAACCAGAATCGGGAGTAAAGTCTTTATATAAAGTAAAACAAATATTCATATTTTTGTCTGAAACTTATAGAAAAGTAAACTACAGCACCGATTTGATTGAATTTTAACAGAATAATCACAAAACATCCGAAAATAATATAGATTATACACAATTTCTGTAGGATCAGGGGAAGGGGCTAAGCAAAAAATAATTATCGAATATTTTTAGAATTATTAAAGTGAGAATATAAGACTTTTTCTCAAATACTTTCACTTGATGAAATTAAGAAAGATTAAGATCGGGGGGAGGGGTAGATTCCATACAAAGATAATATTAATTTTCAAATATCTAAAGAATTTTAGAAGTGAGAGTATAAAGCCGACAAAGCACCAGTTAGAAATACTTAAACTAGAATCTGAAAAAACAACTCCAGTCTGTACGGAAATCCTAAATAGAGCCGGGAAAAGAAGCAAAGCTAAGAGTTTGAGCTGAAGTTTGTACAGAAATCTGAGCTAGAAATCGAAATTAAAATTTGACTTGATTATATCTAGAAGAGAACTTGATCAGATTAAAAACAAATCAAGATCAGAACAGCAAAGAAAGCAAATTAAATTAATAATTTTTTATCTTCCGCCCCACTGTTCGCCTCCACATATGCTTTAGAAATCTAATTTATATTGACTGCAATCATATGCCTGCTCTCATATGCATATATATGATTTTCCATCAATGTAGAAGTGTGTGTGTGTGAGTAAATGTATGAATAGTTCCATGATATGTAAATGATGATGATGAGAATTGTTTTTATCACTTAAAATTTTTAGGTTTGTCATTTTTGTATTGACATTTCTATTATAGAATTTTCACAAAACTTTTGTTTTTATTATTTCAATCATAATTGTTTTGACAAAAACAATAAGAAAAAAATTATTTAAAATAATCAAAATAAAATTTTGTTATTATTATTATTGTTGTTGTTGTTGTTGCCATATTAAATTAGACAACATTTATTTGTCAACAAAAAACAACATTTTATAATTAAAGGATTTTCAAAATTTACATTTATTAAAAATTTATTCAATTGCCAATAACGATTTATAATAATTAATAAAGAATACATTTAGGGGACAATTTTGAAATATGTGATTAAAAATGTTGCTGCTTTTGATTTAAGAAAATTTTCAGGTCAAATTACAAAAAACATATTTTCACTAATTGTTATTGACCACAATTTCATATTTTCCTAATTATATAAAAAATCGTCTGTGTTTATATTCATATTACAGTATTCTGTTACAAATACATAGACAAATAATAAAATATTTTATAAAGATTTTATTTCTTTCATTACTAAGTCCATCATCCCTCTGTTAACATACATTGTGAGACAGTATTTGTTTCACTTACTTAAAAGAAAATCAAAAAAGAAGAACGCAATATTCAGCTACGATGATTCTTAAATACCCTACAAATGCATTTGAAGAAAATACGCTATGTTTCTTACAAACACCATCACACATACACTCACAAACGTATACAATATATAAAGGTTTTCCTTAATATAACACAGGACTCATTTTTGGCTATAACTTTTTTCTACTGAATCGATTTTGATAATATTTGGAATGATAGTGAAGTACATATAACTTAATATTACGTAAAATCCACCTTAATTTATTTAATAATAAATGAAAATTTACGAAGTTCTTCCCTTGAACTGAGAGGTTGCTTCAAAAATCGGTCCATATATTTTAATATACTGAATCGATATTGCTGGTTTTAAATGTGAAACTCTCAGATTAGCCAAAACTTATGGTCAATTTATTGCATTTTCGTGGCTGTGAGCGTGCCAACAAGAGACAGACAAACGGACATAGCTAAATCAACTCAGATTTTGATTTGATGCAAGAAAATATATACATAATAGGGTCTGAGATGTTCCCTTCTTAGCGCTACACACGGAATGACAAAGTTAATATACCCTCCTCACCACTTGCAGAGGTGGAGAGTATAATAAAATAAATCCATAAAATTCATTGAGCGTAATATGACTCTGAATATTAAATTGCTACGAGCAGATTGTCTTCAAATACATAAGTCATTGGTATACATCATACTAAAGTATGTGAATGAATAAACTCCCTAAAATTATGCTACACAAAATTGTTTGATATTTACTATCTTTAACACTCATAAACACATAAATACGCATACACATGTGTAAAACACAGTACAGTTCAAGGAAACCCAATAACCATAACTTTTCTTTGTTTTGTTTGTTTAACATAAAGTTTATGTTTTCCCGGTTTTTTTTTGGGGGGGGGGGTGTAAAAGGAAACAAAACTACCAAAAAAATATACATATTTGTAACTTAAGTTAAGTGAAACAGCCCCTTTTTTAAATAAAAATACTTAAATTTATTTTTATTCTCATAAGAAAATAAAAACGGAAATAGACACTCTTAGATTCCATAAATTTTGGTGAAATTGGTGTGGGGGTGGGGTTTGTATACCTCTCTTAAGAGATAAATGTTATAAACTGGACATTCGTTAACAAATAAAATATAGAACAAGTAGCATATGGTCATGAATATTAACAACCTATTTTTGTAACAATTTACTACTAATGGATGAAATGAGGAATATGATGGCAACCAAATGAAGAAAAAGGTTTCAAATTATAAAAGACAAATGTTGAAAAGTTTACTCATTTTCTTAGGACATAAATTTATTTCATCTTTGAGTCATATGTTTTAGATTCACTTCAGATTCTAGTTCAGGTTGCAGTTCAGATTCAGTTAACAAAATTTGAGTTCACATTTTTGCTCTGATTCCAGTACAGACTTTAGTTCAGATACTCTTTCACACTCCAGTTCCGATTCTGTCAAATTTCAGATTCTAGTTTATTCCACCTCATTCCATTTCAGCTCAGACCTCAGATACTAGGTCCAATTTTAATTCAGACGCTAGCACATATTCATATTCAGTTTATTCTGGTTCTGCTTAAAGTTCAGTTTCAAGTTCATATTTTACTACTTCCGTTCATTTCTTGCCAAATTCTCATTCTGTTCTACTTCAGATTATACTTCAGTTTCTAGTTCCAGTTCTCTCAGATTTAAGTTGAAATCTTAGCTCTATAACAAGTTCAAGTTCAAGTTCAAGTTAGGTTTTAAGTTCAAATCTAGTTCAGTTCAACTTCACTTCTAGCTAGATTATACTTCAGTTTTCGGATTCTAGTTCAGCTTACAGCTCAAATTCTTTCAGACTTAAGATGAGGCTTTTGTTCAGTTCTAGCTCAGATTCTTATAAAGCTTTAAGTTCAAATTTTATTCTAGGTTTCAGTTCAGACTCCAGTTAAGATCAGAAACTAGTTTCTATTCTAGTATATATACTAGTTTAGTTCTAGTGTAGTTCTAGTTCAGTTCTAGCTCAGTTCTAGTGTATTTCTTGTTTAATTCTACTTCAGTTCTAGTTAAGTTTTAGTTCAATTCCAGTTCAGTTTTCAATTAGTTCAGTTCCAGCTCAGTTCTAATTAAGTTCCACATAAGTTTTAGTTCAGTTCAAACTCAGTTTAATTTTAGTGCAGTTTAAGTTCACTTCTATTTCAATTCTATTTCAGTTCTATTTCAGTTCTTGTTCAGTTCTATTTTATTTCTAGTTCAGTTCTAATTCAGTTAAAGTTCTGTTATAGTTCAGTTCTTGTTCAGTTCTATTTCAATTATAGTTCAGTTCCAGTTCAGTTCTATTTAAGTTCCACATAAGTTTTAGTTCAGTTCAAACTCAGTTTAATTTTAGTGCAGTTTAAGTTCAGTTCTAGTTTAGTTTTAGTACAGTTCTAGTTCAGTTCTAGTTCAAGTACAGTTCAGTTCCAGTTCAGTTCTAATTAAGTTCCACATAAGTTTTAGTTCAGTTCAAACTCAGTTCTAGTTCAATTATAGTGCAGTTTAAGTTCACTTCTATTTCAATTCTATTTCAGTTCTATTTCAGTTCTAGATCACTTCTAGTTTCAGTTAAAGTTCTGTTATAGTTCAGTTCTAGTTCAGTTCTAGTTCAGTTCTAGATCACTTCTAGTTCAGTTAAAGTTCTGTTATAGTTCAGTTCTAGTTCAGTTCTACTTCAGTCCTAGTTTAGCATTTTCTTCCCATTTCCTAATCAATCAATTACATAATTATCAATTTGAATGTTCATTTTTAAAGAGTCCTTAAATTGACCCAAAATATGCTTCTGTCCAGTTGTTTAACTAACCAAAAACTATAATATTGACCATCAGAAAATCTTTAACAAAAATTAAATTTTTTTTCTACAACAATTATTCAAATTAGTCTATTGAAAAGAGTTCGTAACCAGAGGGGTTATTAAGGGAGGACAAGGGGCATTTATTTTACTTAATACAGAAAAGGTAGAAGAAGTGTTTTAAAATAAATAAATGAAACCACAAAAGTGGTTACTTAAACAAAAAACCACAATCTTCTTTATAACCAGATTTAGACGTATTTTATGTGTTAAAATTTAATGTTTAAAAGAGTTGAATTTTTTTCACAGCAAAAATTTAATGGAAATTTAAAATTTAAATAAAGAATAAATGATTTTATTTAAGATTTTCAGTTATTTAATTAATTAAAGTGAAAATCAATTGAAGAGAAAAAAACTTGTAAGAAGTTATAGTCGGTCAATACTGACTATATAATACCCTACACCATATTGATGGTTATAAGTGGTAGCTAACAAAAATTAACCCTCGTATAAAGGTATTTTTTAATATATGCTTAAGTGTGCAGTATATTTAACAGGAACTAACATCTATGTGGGGTTAGGGCGTTCTAACACGATTTGTCTGTGCATGTTATATTATGGATTGACCCTCGTAAAATTTCGCTTTTCGATTTTTGCTTATATTTGTCTTGATTTGCTCAATTCTTTTTTGAAATAATAACGTTTTTATCAGATTTAAGCCCTTTAAGGTGAAATTTGGAAGTGGATTTGTAAGGGAGCTATTAGAAATAAAGGACCGATCCTCGTATAATTTGACACATCGTTTTAAAATACCGTAAGACTATATTGTGCCAAATTTGAATAAAATCGATTTATATTCAGGACTTTTGTGACCTTAAAACCACCATTCAGGTTCTGGTCCAGAATCAAGTTCAAAGTAAAGTTCGGATTCTAGTTCAGATTTCAAAGCAGATACTAGTTCAGATTCTAGACCGGATTGCAGATTCGGGTTCTTACCTTTATTACTGTTCATTCCAATTGAGAATCCGGTTTAGATTAAAGTTCAGATTCTGGTCCAGATTAAAGTTCAAATTAAAGTTCAGATTCTGTTAAGACTCCAGGGCAGATTCTAGTTTAGATTCTAGACCAGATTTTAGCTTCAGGTTTTTATCTAAATTCCAGTACAGATTTCATTTTCAGATTTCTAGTTCAATGCTGGTTTGGTTATGTAATTCATGCCTTCCTTTAAAAAAGACTTTAATTCACTTCACACTTTATAAATTTGCTAGCATATTGTCACATTTTCCTCTTTTATTATCATTTGTGAACATAAATGGTTCATTTTTGGTTTTGTTTCAAATCCTTTTGTCCAGTTTAATATTTTTTCTTTTCCATTTCACTCTTTTATTATTCGATTTTACAAAAAAACAGAGAGAAAAATAGTTCATAAACTTTAGGCCATAATGCTGCTACTCACGCTAACGATAATTGTGATGAGAACAATAATGTTCTTGTAGTTGTAAGTGAGAAAGTGACTAAATCAATGATTAATATCCTTTTTGTGCATCTCTACACAAATCGAAATGAGTGAGGAAATTTTAAAGAGAACTAAACAAAAATTTAGTTCAATAAATAAAAAAGTAATGGACTCAATAGGGAGGAAGGGAGGAAAGTTGAAACAAACTACACATCAACTCAAATTGCTTAAGGATAAATACACCAATACATTGTTACATTTTATGTTTAAACATTAACAAATACTTAGAAACACATTCACACCACCATACCAAGTTACAATTGTAACTGTAAGTTTTTGCATGATTTTTCAAAAATACAACAAAAGCAAAAAACAACTTTTATTTTGTTTTGTTTTGTCTTTTTTTTCTTCAAAGAAAATCCTTCAGTTAGAGAATTTTACTAAAAATAACTTTTTCTTTCTCTGATTATTCTGTTTTTGTTATTGTTATTGTTTCACCAATCTGCTATTTGTAGTTGTATTAGTTGTTTTTGTATAGAAAACATTATGTGTCTGCTTATTTGCCTGGTCATTCGTCAGTCGTCACTGGCATTCAATTGTAAAATGATTTATTTGGGTCACTTGGGTATTTTGATATCACTGGTATATGTTTCAGACTTTTTTTGCTATACAAACAACTACAACAACAATAACAACAATTCAAATACCAAACTAACAGCAACAAAAAACCACAAATCTTATGGGCTTTTACACTAAAACGTAAGCTAACACGCATTCACATACACACACACAACACAAACACATACGGAGAGAAATATATATCAACGCATATTTGCTCTTATCCATGCTGAACACATTGGCTAAGTAATATACGCTCAATATTGGGGTGGGAAAAAGTAGTTTTCACTATTTCGGTTTATTTTTTAAATTCAGAGTCTGTATCTGATTCCAATTCTTATTCAAGTAGAGTTTATCCTCCTTTCCATTATCGATTATTCTCCTAGTTCAGGTCATATCTATATCATATTGAGATTTAATATTTCTACTTTAAATCCTCCTTCTCCTGGGATTCTATATTACGGTTCACATCATGATTTTGATTATAACTAACATATATATCTGATGCTATTTCCTATTCTAAATCAGATTATTAATTCTATTCAGATTAATTCTAAATCAGATTATTAAAATTTTGCTTCAGAACCAGGTTTAGTTGTAATCTCAGATTTTATTTCAAGTTCTAGAGATCAGAATAAAATCCAAAGTAAAGTTTCAGATTTTGCTTCCGATTTATGCTAAGCATTCAGCTTTAAATAGTGTTACAGTTCAGATTTTATTTAAAATTCTAGATCGGATTAAACAGATTCTTGTCAGTTTTGTACAGATTCCTGTTCGGATCTTAATTTATTATAGTTCTAAAATTTCGACAAGATTCTAGTTCAACATCAAATTCCCAGTTTAG
>PYHX02000413.1:87707963-87741303 GCA_004302925.2 Cochliomyia hominivorax | reverse complement strand
TCTGATTCAAAAAAATAAAAAAAAATCCAGTTGTTTATTATTGTTATTTTGAAAAGTGTTTATTGTCAATATGACAACTGCCAGGCATCATTATGAGAAACGAACCATAATGTCGAAAAAAAGTAACTATTTCACTCATTAATAATATTTTGTGAAGAGCTGGTTTCTATCTGTCATCCAGTATTCTCCTTATGTGTGTCAGTGTCTGTTTATGATAAATTATTGTTATAATGATATATTTAGGTTAATCAAATGCTGATGTTTTTTCTTTCATCTCCTATTGAAGTGGTTTTTAATGTATGAAGTTTAACTAATTGGTTTTGTGAAATCGATCTGCGTATTGTAACGAAAATTTTCCAAAATTTACACCATAATTATGAAAATGCTCTCAATGGGGGATAAATACAAAAATTCAATAACAATTCAGTTTTAAATTCAGAATCATATTATAATCCAAATTCTAAATCATATTCTAATTCTAATAAGATTCTACTTCAGATTGTAAGTCAGATTCCAACACAGACTAGAAGTCAAACTTAAATTCAGATTCCAGTTCAGATTCAAAACCATATTCTAATCATGATTTTCGTTAAGATTCCAGTTTTGATATTTTCAATTTCAGATTCAGCTTCTAAATTATAGCCAAGTTCAGATTCAAAATCAGATTCTAATCTAAATAACAGATCTGATTCAAGTCTAGATTCTAGCACAGATTCTGATTCAATTTTTTGATTCAAATTCGAATCACACTCCAATCAAGATCCAAATTTGGATTCTGAAACTGACTCTACTTTAGATTTCAATCGTTATCCAACTATTAATTCTCATACATTTTCAAATTCAGATTCAAAATCAGATTTTAAACCAGAATCTGGATAAAAATCTGACTCAGACTCAAGACGAGGTTCTAAAAGACTTTCTGATTCAGTTTCTACTTCTGCTTTTGGTTCAAATATGAATCAGTCACGAATCCAAATTCAGGGTTAGATTTTAAACGAGATCCAACTTCTAGTTTTTGATCAAAAATCTAGTTCAGATTCTACATTATATTCAAGTTCTACTTATACTTTAGATTTCAGTTAGATTATAATCCGGATTCCGGAAATTCTATTCCATATTAGTGATTCTATTCCCTAATTCTGGTTCATATTCGAATTCAGTTTCTAATTCGCTTTCCAACTCTGGTTTTGGCTTTGATTCAAATTCTATTTTTAGTTTAGTTTCAGATAATATTCTTGTGCAAATTAGGGCACAGCTTCTAGATTCGATTCTAATTAAGAATCTAGTTCTGTTCCTTTTCAGTTTCAAATCAGATTTTATATTACACTTTAGTTCCGGATTAAGTTTAGATTATAATTGAAGTTCAACATCAGATTATAGTTCATATTCTAAATCCGATTCCAAGTTTGATTTTAAATCAGATTCTAAATCAGCCGCTAAATCAGATTCCAGATTAGATTATAGTTAAAATTCTAGTGCCATTTATGATTCAGATTCAAGTTCCGTTCACCTTTAGTGCCAGTTCAGATCCTCGTTCGGGTTTTAGCTTTGATAATATTTCAGTTTCTAGTTCAGATTCAAGTTCTGATTTTAGTTCAAGTTCTATTTTAAATCAAATTCTATTTCAATTCTGTTTTAAAGCAGTTCTAATTCAATTCTACTTCAGATCTAGTTTAGTTCAAGTTCAGATTAAGTTCAGTTCTAGTTCAATTCTAGTTCAGTTCAGTTCTAGTTCAGTTCTAGTTCAGTTCTAGTTCAGTTCTAGTTCAGTTCTAGTTCAGTTCTAGTTCAGTTCTAGTTCAGTTTTAGTTCAGTTCTAGTTCAGTTCAGTTCTAGTTCAGTTCTAGTTCAGTTCAGTTCTAGTTCAGTTCTAGTTCAGTTCTAATTCAGTTCTAGTTCAGTTCTAGTTCAGTTCTAGTTCAGTTTTAGTTCAGTTCTAGTTCAGTTCAGTTCAGTTCTAGTTCAGTTCTAGTTCAGTTCAGTTCTAGTTTCAGTTCTAGTTCAGTTCAGTTCAGTTCTAGTTCAGTTCTAGTTCAGTTCTAGTTCAGTTCTAGTTCAGTTCTAGTTCAGTTCTAGTTCAGTACTATTCAGTTCTAGTTCAGTTCTAGTTCAGTTCTAGTTCAGTTCTAGTTCAGTTCTAGTTCAGTTCTAGTTCAGTTCTAGTTCAGTTCTAGTTCAGTTCTAGTTCAGTTCTAGTTCAGTACTAGTTCAGTTCTAGTTCAGTTCTAGTTCAGTTCTAGTTCAGTTCTAGTTCAGTTCAGTTCTAGTTCAGTTCTAGTTCAGTTCTAGTTCAGTACTAGTTCAGTTCTAGTTCAGTTCTAGTTCAGTTCTAGTTCAGTTCTAGTTCAGTTCAGTTTCTAGTTCAGTTCTAGTTCAGTTCTAGTTCAGTTCTAGTTCAGTTCTAGTTCAGTTCTAGTTCAGTTCTAGTTCAGTTCTAGTTCAGTTCTAGTTTAGTTCTAGTTCTGTTCTAGTTCAGTTCAGTTCTAGTTAAGTTCTAGTTCAGTTCTAGTTCAGTTCAGTTTCTAGTTTAGTTCTAGTTCAGATTAAGTTCAGTTCTAGTTTGGTTCTAGTTCAGTTCTGATTCAGTTCTAGTTTGGTTCTAGTTAAGTTAAGTTCTAGTTCAGATTTAGATCAGTTTTAATTCAGTTCTAGTTCAGTTCTAGTTCAGTTCTAGTTCAGTTCTAGTTTAGTTCTAGTTCAGATTAAGTTCAGTTCTAGTGCAGTTCTAGTTTGGTTCTAGTTCAGTTCTGATTCAGTTCTAGTTTGGTTCTAGTTAAGTTAAGTTCTAGTTCAGATTTAGATCAGTTTTAATTCAGTTCTAGTTCAGTTCTAGTTCAGTTCTAGTTCAGTTCTAGTTTACTTTGAGTTTTGTAAAACAAATTTTCAATTCTCTGTATATTGCTGGAAATTGAACCACTTTTCTTTTCTCCATCCCCCTGTTTTCAAACAACTAATAACAATCATGTTTAATAAGATTTTTTCATACTCATTTGTTAATCCTCAAAATTTAGAAAACAAAATTCTTATTTTTCACTTTTAATATTTTCAACAAAAAATTCTCATAAAACTCCTGCTAACAAGCTGTGGTCCCCAGAGGCGATTGTTTATATTTCTTAATTTTTTACCTTCATTTGCTTCGCGTTTTCTTAACTTAAAAATTAAACAGCTAAAACAACAAAAAAAAAAGAAAGAAAAGAATGAAGAAATAAAAAATCAAGGTGGTAAACGTGTTCACAAGCAACTCAACACAAAACAATTGTCATAATAAAAATTAAACTAAAAATATCTGCAGCAGCTCCACCAACATCACCACCATCGCCATCAAGAGAAGGTAACAAACCACCAACCATCACTAACACTTGCTATCCGCATCCTGTATCCTTTGTCAGTTTATTTCCTTTAGGGAGATACTTAAATGTATATGAGATGAACAACAACAACAAAACAACAATAAGAACAATAACAATTACTTACGAATTTATTTAAATTAAGAATAAATTTAAATTTTTATTTACACAATTTAAGCGGAGAAAGTAAAAAACAATCGTGGTAAAATATGCTGATTTTGTTTTAATGAATTTGAAAGGTAAATTTAACGTTAAAAAAAACCTAATGAAATTTTATTGGAGTTTTTGTTCTTTTCAAATATTATTTTCTTTGTTCTATTTTAATTTTACTTTTATTACAAAAACTTAATATAAATTTTGTTTTCTACAACTGTAATTTGAAGGAAAATTGAGTTGTTTGTCATCAAGGATAAGAGAAATATGGGGTTTAAGGTATAGAACTGAACTACAACAGAACTAGAACTGAACTAGAACTGAACTAGAACTGAACTAGAACTGAATTGAAACTGAACAAGAGCTGAACTAGAACCGAATTAAAACTGAATTGAAACTGAACTAGAACTGAACCACAACAGAACTAGAACTGAACTACAACTGAACTACAACTGAACTACAACTGAATTGAAACTGAACAAGAGCTGAACTAGAACCGAATTAGAACTGAATTGAAACTGAACTAGAACTGAACCACAACAGAACTAGAACTGAACTAGAACTGAACTACAATTGAACTAGAACTGAATTGAAACTGAACAAGAGCTGAACTAGAACTGAACTACAACTGAATTGAAACTGAACTAGAACAGAACTAGAACTGAACTACAACTGAACTACAACTGAACTAGAACTGAATTGAAACTGAACAAGAGCTGAACTAGAACCGAATTAGAACTGAATTGAAACTGAACTAGAACTGAACCACAACAGAACTAGAACTGAACTAGAACTGAATTGAAACTGAACAAGAGCTGAACTAGAACCGAATTAGAACTGAATTGAAACTGAACTAGAACTGAACCACAACAGAAGTAGAACTGAACTAGAACTGAACTACAACTGAACTACAACTGAATTGAAACTGAACAAGAGCTGAACTAGAACCGAATTAGAACTGAATTGAAACTGAACTAGAACTGAACCACAACAGAACTAAAACTGAACTAGAACTGAACTACAATTGAACTAGAACTGAATTGAAACTGAACAAGAGCTGAACTAGAACTGAACTACAACTGAATTGAAACTGAACTAGAACTGAATTACAACTAAACTACAACTGAACTAGAACTGAATTGAAACTGAACAAGAGCTGAACTAGAACCGAATTAGAACTGAATTGAAACTGAACTAGATCTGAACCAGAACAAAACTGGAACTGAACTAGAAAAGAACTAAAACTAGAACAGGACTAAATCTTTAACTAAACTAAAAGTGATGTAGAATTGAACTAGAATGGAACTAGATCGGAAGAAGAACTAGAACTAAACTAACTGAACTAGAACTGAACCATAACTGATCTAGAACTGAACTAGAAATAAGAAAAAATATAAAAAATATAAAATTAAAAAAAAGGAACTGAACTAGAACTAAACTTAAACTAAACTAGAACTGAACTAAAATCGAACTGAAACTGAACTGAACTAAAAATGAACTGGAACTGAACTAAAAATTGAGGATTTGAATGTATTACGGCCAAATTGCTATAATATAAAATATATGTCACGAATCTGTGCCAGAATCTGATCTGATCTACATTTTTCCCAGACTTCAATAACAAATCTGATGTAGATCTTAACCAGAATCTGGTCTTTTTGAAGTTGGAGCCTGCTTTAACATGTAAAATCGAGTCTGATTTATACTCTTATTACATATTAGGATTTAAGCCTTAATTACAATTTCAGTTAGAATATAAATTTTTACAGGAAATTTAGCATAAATTTGTAACCAAATCTGATCTAGAGTACGAACTGTAATTAAATCGATCTATAATTTAAACAAAATCTATTCTATCTATATGATTATTATCTTATTTAGAATTTGGTCTAGAATTTAGAATTTGGACTGAATTGGAAACCTGAAACGTAACTAGTGTCTGAACTGTAATCAAAATTGAATTCAAATAGAATTTGAATTCTGATTTAGGCCATCTGAAACCGAACTAAAGTCGTTGAAATAATCTGAACTGTATTCGATTCTCAATTGTAAACTAAATTAAGGTCATAACCAAAATCTCAATTTGTATCTGAATTAAGATCTGAACTACGTTAAAAAGGTGAATATTAATAAGATTCTGAACTAAAATCTTAAAAAGAATTTTAATTAGGATTTCAACTGAAATCTGATCTATAGTCTGAACTACAATCTGAACTGGAAATTGAGCTATAATTTAAAATTGAATCTAGTAAAGAGCGTGGAATAGATTTTGAGTTATACTCTGTACTTTAATCTTGATCAGAATATGGAGGAATCTGTGGCGGACAGTGAACTAGAAATGCAAATTTTTGCGGAATCAGATTTTTAACTATAATCTGATCAGTTAGAATAAAAGCAAAAGTATCAGGTAGAATCTTGATTACAATCTGGATTATGTTCTGAATTATATGCTGTACTATAAGGTGAACAAGAATCTGGAATAAAATCTGAATTACAGAACTAGATTGATTTAAGACTGAAATAAAGAGGACTAAGTGATTTTGAATTTAAGATTAACTAAGGGAATGAAACTAAATTCTGAAATTCGGATATTATCGAAACATGAATTATATTCTTATTTAATTTGGACTCTGATGGATCTATCATGAGTTAAAAAAAAAAATTTGGAATCGATTTTGTCAGAATCGTTATTTTTTTTTTTTTTTTTTTTTTTGAATTTTATCCATAACTTTTGATCAGATATATGAATTTAAAATTTATCACATTGAAAGCAGAGAGGAGTATCATTATGACTTTGGGAGAATTTAGGGTGCATTATTATTTTTTTTTTAATTAGTGAATTTCCATACAAATGTTCGTTATTTAATACAGAGTCACCTTGATCTCTATATTCCGGTTTACAAATCGTTATAGTTTTCTTTATTTCTTTTAATGACTAAAATGGAAATAAAAAAAATTGTAACGACTTTGTTTAGATTAAATTTCCATTTATTAACAATTAAATCTTTATTTGATTCTTTTTTGTTTTTGTTGCTTTATTTTTGTTTAACGAAATGGAAATTTTTTCTAACAAAAACATCCCTCTGAAATGAACTTTTTCTTGATGATGAACAAGATCTCTTTTGGCAAAAAATTACTCAAGTGACACAGATCTCTACTGTGTCAAAAGAGAGAAAAGGAATATAATTGTGGTAGAAAAGTAAGAATGCTATATTCGACTATGCCGAATTTTCTATACCTTCCACCACAAAAGCGTATGAAATTATATTTTTGGCTATAACTTTTTTATCCATTCAACCGATTTTGCTAATTATTGGAATCGTAATAAGGTGTTTATAACTTAATTTTGTTTTAACATAACATAATTGACAATTTTACGAAAGTTCTTTGCTTGAATTTAGAGGTTGCCTCAGTTATTTTTAATATACTTAACCGATTTTGCTGGTTTTTAATAGGAAATTTCTCAAGATTATAGCAAATTCTCTGGCGAAATTTTATTGAGCTCTGTAATTTATTGTGGATGTGAGCGGGCCAAAAACTTACAGACAGACAGACGGACATAGCTTAATCGATTCCGACTTTTAAATGATGCAAGAATATATACACATTATGGGCTCAGAGATGATTCCTTCTTAGCGTTACACACAGAATATCAAAGTTAATATACCCTCTTCCCCTCATATGATGGTGTAGGGTATAAAAACCTAAAACCAGCATAAAGATTTATTTGTAGTTTTTTTAGAGAGAGATATGAAGTATTAATTACATTTACAAATTGCATAAAACAAACCAAGCAGAAATTAAAAAATAACAATCGAAATAAAAAAATATGAAAATGGGAAAAAATTCAGAAAAAAGGTAGTAAAAACAACCCCCCGGCCGAAAAGGAATTTTGTGTTTATTTTTAAGATTTCTAGAAACAAAAAAGTGGTGGCTGTTTTGTTTGCCAAAATTTCGGCGGGAATAATGTCAATGACAATACAAAAGTGATAGTGATGATGGTGAAAACAATGATGAGATGAGGTGTCAGATAAACCAGTTAAGGGTTGAGCTGGTCAGGTCTCATTGTGTTCGCTAACAAGATCATGGGAAATATCAACAACTTAACAAATGAGTGAAAAAACAAAGCACAAATGATTGTGCAAATAAATAAACAAATACAATTAATGATTTTTAAATTACAACCAGTATGAGAACCCAACAAAAAAAAAAAAACATAAACCAAAACAAACACCTTGCAGCCAGTTTAGGGTTAAAAATCCTTCAACATCCATCAAACAATAAGCGTGCAAGCAATAACATCCAAAGGATTAAAATTCATTCGGTTTTCTTTTACTATTTTCTTTCACTCGAAAGTTCTCTCCAAACAAAAAAAAAAACAAGAAGCAAAATCTGACAATAATAGTTCATCATTGTTAACCATAGAGACTCCTTTGCCTCCTAGAAACATTTTTCTAGAAGTCATCTTTTTACCTCTTGTTTTGTAACGCTTGACTGAAGTAGAAAAATCCCAAATAAATTGCTTTCATATGGCAAAATAAAATAACAAAATCCCGCAACAGACAAAAAAAGAAGACAATTTATTAAAAAAAAAAAACAAAAAAAAACTCATGTGCATGTGTGAGAGACACAGAGCGGGTGGTTGTAGAAACAGCCTGGACAAAACTCTGCCAAATGCTTGACATACATAAATGGCTGGTCAATGTAATCCAAGGATTAATTAAAAATGATGACAACATTTATTTTGCTATTTTCTCCTCTTTTCATATTGTTTTAGTCCTTTTTCAAGTTATTGGTTTCAAATGGCAGGATTTTTTCTAACAAATTACAATTATAGTGGTTAAAAAGAAAAGAATAAAAACATACATTAAAATTTCATTCTTAGTAAAAGTGTGAAATATAAGTAAAAATGTAAATTTTTAGTGAAAATGTGAATTTTTAATAAAAATATGAATTTCTAGTGAAAATGTGAGTTTTTAGTGAAAATGTGAATTTTTAGTGAAAATTTTGAATTTTTAGTGAAATGTGAATTTTTAGTGAAAATTTTGAATTTTTAGTGAAAATGTGAATTTTTAGTGAAAATTTTGAATTTTTAGTGAATATGTGAATTTGTAGTGAAAATGTGAATTTTTAGTGAATATGTGAATTTTAGTGAAAATGTGAATTTTTAGTGAAAATGTGAATTTTTAGTGAAAATGTAAATTTTTAGTGAAAATGTGAATTTTTAGTGAAAATGTGAATTTTTAGTGAAAATGTGAATTTTTAGTGAAAATGTGAATTTTTAGTGAAAATGTGAATTTTTAGTGAAAATGTGAATTTTTAGTGAAAATGTGAATTTTTAGTGAAAATGTGAATTTTTAGTGAAAATGTGAATTTTTAGTGAAAATGTGAATTTTTAGTGAAAATGTGAATTTTTAGTGAAAATGTGAATTTTTAGTGAAAATGTGAATTTTTAGTGAAAATGTGAATTTTTAGTGAAAATGTGAATTTTTAGTGAAAATGTGAATTTTTAGTGAAAATGTGAATTTTTAGTGAAAATGTGAATTTTTAGTGAAAATGTGAATTTTTAGTGAAAATGTGAATTTTTAGTGAAAAATTTTAATTTTTAAGTGAAAATATAAAAAGAAATCCAAAGTAAATTAAATCTTTGTCCTTTAATCAAAAATCGGAATGTTTCCTTAAACAAAAATTAATCCGAATTTTTCTTTAAATAAATTTACCTTTTCTTTATTTCCTTTTCCTTAAATTATTTCATTTTAGCTAAAAACACTTTAAAACACAAACACACTTTTAACACTTAACAAACTAAAATACTAAAAAGGCCATAGAGAGCGAGAGCGATTTTTTCATTTAAATGCAATAATTTGCTCTTATTTTTCTTAAATTAAATTTTCTCTTTTATTTTCTTTTCTTTAATTAAATAAATATTCTTTTTATATATGAAAAATACTCTCAAATAAAACGCTCTTTTTTAATTTTTCTTATTTTACTTTGCTTTAACTTTTATTTTTTTCTTTATTTCATTTGCAAAAACACATTTTCTTTGCTTACAAAAACACTTGCTCATGCTCCTTAAAAAAAACATTTTCTCATTTCCTTTTAACACTTTTTCTTCAACACAAAACACTCACACTTAAAAAAAGCACAAAAAGCTCTTAATAACGACTTAACGAAACGCTCACGAGAGGGGAAGTGACGAAACGCAACGAAAATTAGATACACATTTTTTCTTAACGACAAAACTGCGCTGCTTTTCGTTAGCAGTCGGCGCAGGTTCTTTTAACTTATTTTTCTTTCACGTTTAAACGTATGAAATCACTTGATTTCGAATTAAATTTAAAAATTTTCTTATAAAACTTTTTCTTGTGTTTAATTTTATTCACTTTTTATAGAATTTTATTGAAATTAACTTTAATTAAAGAGGACTTTAATACACAACAACCGGAAGATACAGGCGCACCGTTGAAATTCTCTCGTTAGACTGATGACTAAAGGAGAAACGGAAGAAAAGCTTTTTTGGTTAATAAGAAAAGTGTTAACAATTGTTAATGGGAAGAAAAGCGTTAAGAAACTTTGGGCCATATGTGAGTAAAGGGCAGTTGGTTTGGTACTTTATTTGAAATATGACTCTTATTGGGAAGAAATTCAATAAAGATTATAATGTGATATCATTTAAGCTTTAAAACATGATAATTAATATGGATCACGTTTAAAAATGATAAAAACTTAATTAACACAAATAAAGGAATTTCAGTGAATTCTGAAATAATTTCAAATCCAACATGGTCCTACAAAGAATTGGCCAAGCAATCAAAGGTCTGCCATCAAACTGTTTCCAGTGCTATTAAACAGTACCGGGAGAACTCTATTGTATGTGTCTGTTGTTAGAAAAACTGGTTCAGGCAGAAGGAATGATCCACATGATGTTTGTTAAGCCAAAAATTAGAAAAAAAAGCTCCCAACATATCTTGTCTGAAAGCGGCCCAATAAACTCAGTGCTGCTTAATGGATGACGAAACGTATATTCCGGCAGATTTTTCGTAACTTCCTTATCAAAAGTTGATTGGTACTGATGCCCGAGAGGATGTGACTGGAGTGCGTAGGACTCAAAATCATTCAAAATTTCCCAAAATGTTCTTGGAATGGCAAGCAAAATGCAGTTGGGGCAAAAATAACAACGGATTCCGAAATTTATATCAAACAAGTAAGAATGCTTTATTCGGCTATGCCGAATCTTAAATACCCTCCACCACAATTTCGTGTAAAGTTAATACGTTAGGTTCCATAGATACACATACACTCACAAATGTATATAACACAGAAATACTTAATGAGTCATAAAATTAGTTATAATTTTGGCTATAAACTTTTTCTAATGAACTGGGAGCTACAGCAAAATTTGGATCAAGACTGTTCATATATATAAAAAACGTTTTTCGGAAAGCCTGTTATAAGGGAGCTATAGAAAAATTTGGACCAATATAGTGCAAATTAATATATCTTCAGAACAGTTAGCAAAATAATTGTGTCGGATTTCAATAGAATTGGTCTTTATTTACTCGCTTTATAAGCTGAAAACTGTTTTCGGTGAGGGGCCTGATATGGGAGCTACATCAAAATATGGACCGAGATTATTCTAATTAAAAATATACATAGTTAAAAAATCATTTTACCGAGTTCCAATGGAATTCGAATTTATTTAATTGTTTTATAAGCTCAAACCGGGAAGGGGCCTTATATGGGAGCTATATCAAAATATGGACCCATGTTAATAAAATTTATAAAATATATTTAAAATCATTTAAAAATAAATTGATAGAATTGATTGAAATTTAAAAGTGTTATAAGCTATAGATCATATTCCGGGAAGGGGCCTTATATGGGAGCTGGGTCAATTATTGGTCCCAGAACAATATGACTTCTTTAGATTTATTATTGTATCAAAATAAGTATATGTGACAAATTTCAGTAAATTATCTTAAAAATTGCGGCCCATATGACACAAAGAGTTTGGGGTGTATCAAAATTTTGCATATTAAAGCCTATAACTGTTTTCCTGTTAATCAGATTTTGATAATTTTTTGCACGATGATGAAGCACATGCAATTGTATGCTAAAATTTATATTTAAGTCCAATTACATTTTTAGTTCTTTTCGAAATTTTGAGGTTGTTTCAGATATCGGCCTATAACTTAATTGTTTATAAACCGATATAGCTGGTTTTAAATAGCAAACTGATTAGGACAATAGTAAATAATGTGGCCAAGTTTTATTGAATTCGGACAATTATTCTAGGCGTGAGAATGTTTCCAACAGACAGACAGACAGACGGACATAGCTAAATCGATTCAGTTTTTGATTTAATGCAATAATATATATACATTGTTGGGTCTGAGATAATTTCTTCTTGGCATTACACACGGAATAACAAACTTAGTATACCCTCATCACTAGTTGTGGTGGTGAAGGGTACAAAAATCAATATATGTTTTGCATAAGAACAACTTTTCTCTACATGTTTTCAATTAAGCACTACAATAGGGAATTTTGTGGATCTACTCAGATTTTATTAAATTTATCCCTTTAATTTTTAATTAAACTAAAACGCTTCGGTATTTAAAAGTTGACCACATTGTTTTAACCAAAATTAGTTCTCTTTGCAAATTTTCATAAAACTGCGCATGCGCCCTACTTTGAACATACATACTCTCATGGATAGAAACTCCAAGCATATTTTATTCCAACGCAGAGGAAAGGGAAATGGGAATATAAATAAGAGGGAACGAAAATGGAACTATATTAGAAATAAAAGCTTAATTTATGAAAGTTAGCCGCGCTTATATAAGACGCATGCGCACTTAAATAAGAAAATGTTGCAATGAATCCGAACATATCAAAGGATGGGGAAATTATGAACGCTTTCTTAGAGTTACTCTCTTTTTCTTGCACTCTACTTGTCTCTCACAATACATGGAATAGTTCTTCGTTAAAAAAAGCGATTGCGCCAAAAATAAATCAAGTTAAAGTCGGTCAAAGACATCTCTTTAATGCTCTACACCACCGTTGTTGGTTATAAATGTTATCTACGAAAAATTAATGAACGACCGTCGTATAATTTTTTTCTAATTAATGCTAAAAGAGGTAAACAAATTTATATTTGATTTATGCGTTTTAAGGGAATTATTTTCGGTGCGATTATATGGGAGTAAGAGGAAATTATGGGCGTACCCTCGTAAAATTTTGTACATTGGTTGGTTTATTTTAGTTTGACTAATTCTTATTGAAATACCGTCGTATATATAAGATTTGTGTCACCACCAGTGTGATATTTATAAGGTGGTTTTATGAAAACTGTGAGAAATAATAGACTGATACTTACATAATTTGATACGTTATGACCATAAAACCCTACAAAGGGAGATGGGGGGCTAAGAGAAATAATGCTCCCATCATCACCAATTTCAATATGCATCGTCCCTAATGCAAAATAGTGGCATATGCCAAGTTTCATTGAGATATCTTTTAAATTGAGAATGTACATGGAAAATAAGCCTACAAACCAGCAGCCAAACGGAAGAACAACGTTAATTCGATTCAGTAAGTGATTCTGAATCTTTTTTCTGCTTAAACGCATTTTAACCCAACTAACTTCATACGACAAAAAAATAATAGAGTGCGGAATAGTAAAGCTTTTTCTCTTCATAATTCCACTTTCATACATACATTCTCAATTGTCGATAATGCCTTTTATACCCTACACAACTGAAGGTGATTGGGGTATTATGGGTTTGAGCTGATGTTTGTAACATTTAGATAAATGGTATTACACCCATTTTTAAGTATACCGCTCGACTAAGAATCACTTTTTGAGTTCGATTTTACGTTATCCGTCCAACCTTTTGTTTGTCTGTCTGCCCGGCAAGCTAATGGCGAAGCCTATTGAAATTCGCCTTGTTCGGTCCAATATTGCAGGTATCTGCCATACATATGTTTTAAATACAAAACGATTTGAATGAAATTTGTTAAGTCTTATAATATTATGAAATGATGTGCCAAAATATGCGAGAGTCGGTTCATTATTTATCAGAGGTCCCATACAAACACCTTTCCAAACATCGCTTTTATGGGAAAAAATCTCACATATACGTTGGTATTGTAATAATAATTAGTCAAATTAACATAAATATAAGCTAAAATCTATGGGATCGCTTCAAAACTTCCTGTAGCTCCCGTATAACCACCGCCCCCCCCCCACAAAATATTAATTTTAAAACGCATTAGTTTAGCACACATTTTAGTGTCACAATAAAGTACAAGACACTTGAGATTAAATCAGAAAATCAAATTATAAGATGAACGTTAATTAATTTTTCGTAACCACTAATTTTAACCGGTGATGTGGTGTAGGTTATAGACGGCCTGGACCGACTATACATTTTTACTGGTCTTAACATTACGACATTCTCAATTACTCTTACTGGCATTTTAATTGTTTCTGTAACGGCGCATGCGCAGCTTTTTTAATTGCCAGGAGAATAAATGTTAGTAATTGACAGTGTGATCAACTTAGGAATATCAAGCGTTTTCTGCGTTTAAAAATCAAGGAAAATCTTAAAGTATTCACTTTAGCAGTAATACTACCTTAATGAAAATTATAATTTGTGGTCAATATAAATCATATTAACTATAGAATATAACATGCGAAGAAATTAAGTGGAATTGAATGTAAAGCAACATTTTTTTTAATTTTTATCTATAGGAAATACCAGGACCATTTGTCCACTAAATATATTTATAAGAATATGATTTTGCACAAATAATTAATTTTTTTGCGATAATATTTTCTTCTACAATCCCTCTTCCCCCCTACAGAAACACTAATAAAAATTATTTTAATTAATAGAAAACGCTTAATATTGTCATATTGACCACATTGTTTTAACTTATTATATTTCTAATATTCTAAAACTGCGCATGCGCCTACTTTGTATACACATACACATATAGTAATAACTCGTATTTAAAAGCTAAGGAAAAGGAAGTAAGAGCAGCAGTTAGAGTGAGCGAGAAAGAAACAGTTCAACAGAAGGGGAAATTATGGAAGCTTTTTGTTTATGTAATAGTGACACTAACATATTTCACTAGTCTCTCTCACTATATACAACTTTTCTATGTTTAAAAAAGACGCATGCGCATCAGTATATGGAAAGAGGAACAATGAGAGCTGTTTAGTTTTTTCTTGTTTATGCGTTTTGCATGCTGAACTTGAGAAATTTTCATATAATGGGAGATATATTTGGAGTACATTACTCTCTGTTATAATTGTTCTTACTTCGGATATATACAGTGGGACAGAACCGATTTTTTTAAATTAAATCTGTAACTTTTAATCGCTGTAATAGATTTGCATGAAATTCAACATAACGATACAAAAGGTGTGAAGTCGTTTAATCTTATCTCTTATAGTTTTCGAATTAATATTTAATTGAAATAAATCTGTTAACTTCAAAATGTTGACTCGAAATGGGTAAAATTCAAGAGATTCTGGACTTAGCCCTGTAAGGTTTTTGGACTTACAATTGATATTAGATCTTAAAATTTGGAATACATTAGAGCAAAACATATATATTTTAAAAATAAATTACTCCGTGTTTATAGTTATAAGTTATAGAGAGTTATAAGTAAGAGGTATAAAAAATGGACTACATCGGAGCCTAAATTGTTTAATCTAGTGCCGAATTTTTGTATCATTTTCAATTTCAAAATCTTATAATTTGATAAGGTCTTTAAGAAGTATGTTTGTAAAGGATTCCTAACACTGAAAGTTCCAATATAATAATAAGTAAAGCGAAATTCAGACACTCTCGAATTTGAACCGTTTTGTATCAACAATTTTTTTAATTTAACTGATATTTTTTCAAATCCCTAAAGTCTTAATTTTAGAACAGAATACGGTTCCAATTATGGGGAATTTTTTATTTTTTAACTAAGTGAAAAAATTTAACCAGAATAATTATGTTCAATTTACTCCACTTTAACTCTAAATTACTACACCCTCTCGAACACCAAAGGGTTTCATACACCTAAAGTTATAATACTTCTTTCCTTTTCTATTTTTAAGTTAAATTTCATGCAAATTCTTTAGGCCAATCAATTATTATTTGAAAGAAATCTCTTCTGGCCCACTGTGTTTTTAACCGAAGTAAGAAAAATTACAAAATACACTAAAGTACTTTAAATATCCCTCCCATTATATGGAATTTTCTCAAGTTCATCATGCAAAACGCATAAACAACAAAAAACTAAACAGCTCTCATAGTTCCCCTTTCTATATACTGATGCGCATGCGTCTTTTTTAAACATAGAAAAGTTGTATACAGTGAGAGAGACTAGTGAAATATATTAGTCTCATCATTATAGACCACCATAAGCTTCCATAATTTCCCCTTCTGTTGAATTGTTTCGCTCACTCTAACTTCCTTTTCCACTACAATATATTTTGACACTGTGTGTGTGTGTTAATACAAAGTAGGCGCATGCGCAGTTTTATGAATATTACAAACAAAATAAAATTCAAGTTAAAGCAAACAATGTGGTCAACATGAGAATATTAAGCGCTTTTTTTAATTAGTAAATTTTATAAAAACTCAGTTAAATAAAAAAATTTAAATTGCATTGAAATCAGGGTACAGACTTCCTTCGAACTACAACCGATTTTCTATAGAATTGTTATCATATTTATACTAAATCACTTTCTCATAGATATATTTAGCGGACAAATGTACTTGATATTTGCTACACATAAAAATTTAAAAATGTTGCAAAGATTTTCCTTTATTTTTAAACACCTCTAACGCTTACTTTTTTAAGTTGACCACACTATCAATTACTAACATTTACTCTCTTTGCAATTTTGAAAAAAAAACTGCGCATGCGCATAATTGCTAGCGTCACTTTTAAGTAGACCACTAGACTCAGAAGCACTTACTGTAAATATTGTGAACGAAATACAGGTTCTAATTTAAAAGATATTTTAATGAAACTTGGCATGTGTCACTGTATTGCTCCATGCCTATTGAAACTGATGACGAAAGGTCCATTATTTCAACTAAACCCCATACAAATCTTCCTCCCGATATGTGGTTTTAAGGTCATAAAATTCCTAAATATAAACTCTATCAACGAAATTTAACCAACTAAGACTATTCTGTTCTTATAAAACCTTCAAATAATGTATCAAATTATACAATAATCAGTCCATTATTTTTCATAGGTCCCATAAAACCACCTTCCGAATATCACTTTAAATCTCACATATACATATAACAAATCACAATACAAAATTTTACGACGGTCAGACCATAATTTACTCTACCTGCCATATAATCTATCAAACACCCCCCCCCCCCCAAAAAAAAACCTTTTTGAACGCATAAATCCCACACAAACTTTAGTACCATATACTGCACTGTTAAGCATTAAATAGAAAACAAGTAAGAAACTTTATATTCGGCTATGCCGATTCTTCAATATCCTCCACCACAAAAAATATGCTTGTTATAAGCTCAAAACTGTTTTCCAGGAAGGGGTCTTATATGGGAGCTACAGCAAAATTTGGACCAAGATTGTTCATATTTATAAAATACTTTGATTATAGTTAGAAAAATCATTGTGCTAAATTTTAATGGAATTGATCTTTATTTAAATGTTTTATAAACGGGAAATCCCGTTATAAGGAAGCTATAGGAAAATTTGGACCCATATAGGGCAAATTAATATAATATCTTCAAAACAGTTAGCAAAATAATTATGCGAATTTCAATAGAATTGGTTCAAATTCAAGAGTTTTATAAGCTATAAATCATATTCCGGGAAGGGTCCTTATATGGGAGTTGGGTCAATTAATGATCCCAGAACATTATGACTTTTTTGGCTCTATTATTGTATCAAAACAAGTATATGTGACAAATTTCAGTAAATTATTTTAAAAATAACGGGCCATATGACACAAAGAGTTTGGGGTGTATCAAAATTTTGCATATTATAGCCTATAACTTTTTTTCCTGCTAATCAGATTTTGATAATTTTTTGCACGTACAATTGTAAGCTAAAATTATTTTTTTGTTTAAGTCCAATTACATTTTTAGAAGAATTTATAAGAGTTCATTTTCGAAATTTTGAGGTTGTTTCAGATATCGGTCTATAAGTTCCTTGATTATAAACCGATATAGCTGGTTTTAAATAGAAAACTGCTTAGGACAATAACAAACAATGTGGCCAAGTTTTATTGAATTCGGATAATTATTCTAGGCGTGAGAATGTTTCCAACAGATAGACAGACGGACAAACGGATATAGCTAAATCGACTCACACCACTTGTGGTGTTGGAGGGTATAAAAATATATGATGTTCTTTATTATATAGGGTATTAAAAGGTCGTGCTTGACTTTAACTACTTACTTGTTTTTTAATGCGCATGCGTCTGTATTAACGAAAGAATATCTCTTATTTTGTGAGAATTAAGTAAAAAGGCACTACTTTTCTATCCACTCATTGTAAAAAAAGCTTTCGCAACTTCCCTTGCTTCCAGTGCCAGAATCATTTCTAGATTTTCTTATTACAAGTTACCGTACTTTTTAAGTGCGCATGCGTCTCTTATAAGTGAGTTTATATTTCATATAATAAGAGAGATGAGTATATTACGTAACATTCTCTTCCTCTCCTTGTAAGAAAAAAACTGAAAGCTTTCATAATTTCCCCTTCCTTATATCTGTTCACTATTTACCGTAAATAAAATCTTTATTACCAATACAATTTCCCCTTTACCTCTCTTTTACTTCTATTCCTATTTCCCTTTCCTATGCGCAGGAATAAAATATATTTGGTGTATCTATACATGACAGTATGTATAGGCAAAGTAGGGCGCATGCGCAGTTTTATGAAAATTGCAAAGAGAACTAATTTTGGTTAAAACAATGTGGTCAACTTTTAAATATTTAAACGTTTTATTTGAAATAAAAAATAAAGGGATAAAATCAATCAAAACTGATTGGTTCTTATTCCCTATTGAAATTCCTTACTGAAAATATAAAGGGCGGATGAGACCAGGAAAAAAATATTTCCATGTAAATCACATATCAAATTTTCAAATAATCGTTGTCGTAATATATTTTGTATTTTGGACCCAATCACTTTCTTATAGAAAATATCTAGGACGGTGAGAACGAAGCATTAAGGGTGTTTAGACGGATAGGATCAGGAGGGGGGAGTTAGCCTCTATACAAAGAAAATGTTGATAATTAAATATCTAAAGAACCACTACACCGAGAATTTTCAAATTTGGTCCCGATAATTTTTTTAAGTAACGTTTTCACTGGACAGAATAAAGAGCGGATAGGATCATGGAAAATGTTGTCCCCCATGCAAAGATAATGTTGATTCCCAAATTCAACTGCAATAGTTCTCAAATACGTACCCAATCACTTTCTCAAGAATTTGTTTTACTGATTTAGATATATGACAGTTGTGATCAAGGGGAAAGGTACTTCCATACAACGATAATATTTATTATCGAATATTTAAAAGAACTGTAAAAGCGGGTGAAACCAAATTGACTCTAACTACTTTCCCAAAGATATTTTTTACTTTCCAAAATGTAGGACGGATATGAGCGCATCGGGCCTTAGCAGGTACTTTATATTTCATATTATAGAATTATGAAAAAGGGCCAAGCTACGATTTTCATTTAAGGAAAATTAAATTATTAATTAAAAATTGTACGATATGCCTTGTTTTCAAGATTTAATTAATTCTATATTTTCTAATTAATCCAAAAAGTACCATTATTATAAGAATAAAGTACCTGTTGAAATTTCCATCTGAAAGGAGTTAACTTTTGCGAGCTATTTTTTGTATGTTCTTTACATGTTTATTAAGAGTAAAGAATATATGACTTAAGCAATAACTTTAAGTGTTCAAATAGGCTTATGTTTTGAAAAAAGTACCAAAATATTGGAAAAAAGTACCAAATATTATCATATTTATGTATTGGTGTCCAAAATATTAAATCGATATTCATTAATTTACTGTTACATATGTGGCTTAATTAATCTTATTATTCCTTTATATATTTTGTGAATGTTCTTAATAAATTCTATGGGTCCATATTTTACCTAATTCTGCTAATCTTTTTCCCAAATTCCAAATAAACCTGGAGGCCGTTTTTCAAAGAAGTTCAAATGAAATTCTGTGATATTTTCCATATAATTTCATACTCATAAGGAAAATTAAAATTATAAAATTATATAAAATTTTCCTTATCGGGTCAGATTTTCTATCTCTTAATTTTTAAGGGTATTAATTTCAATATATTTAAAATTCTGAATTTATAATCCATGATTTTGATTTCTGGAAATTTTTATTTATTAAATTTATAATTGAGTTTTGCTTACTGATACAATTACAAAATTGAGGAGAAATTCAGACATTTGAATCACTCTTGGGATAAAGAGATACTAATTTCTGAGGGTCTATTGGTATATTATTTATATGTATTTCAAATAACAAATAAAAAATCTCTTAAATATAATAAAATTATTTATTTGAATCATCCAGGGTAATAACATACAAAATGTCCTACTAAATTTTGAAAGGACATTTGTTTCTGCTACTTTTTCGGAAGTTAAGAAATATAGTTTTTTAAATTTACTCAGACTCTTAGCTTTTATTTCGTGCTCATTTCCTGGTCACAGACTGTATTTTATCATTTTAAAATTTTTCTCAAATCGCATATCTTTTCAAGCTTTAAAGTCATTTCCAAAGGAAATATGACCCGATGTGAAAGAAAACTGAAAGTGCAGATTTAAAATCACCTATTTTAGGTGTAAAATGTTTTTTCATTGAATAGAAATGAGATATGATATTAGAAAAAATTTGTGTCAATCCCAATCTAAGACCCACAAATGATCGTTGATCCCCATAAGGCACATTCCAAAAATCAAAATCACAAAAAATTTTGGTATTTTGCATAATTTTACGAGCATCAGTTTTCAGCCTCTAATATCCTTCATATACCCCACTTCCGAACACTGTTGCCGGGTGTAACTGGAATTTTACCAGAAATAATATTTAATATTACTTGTAAGAAGTTAAAGTCAGTCTAAACCCCACTATTTAATGCCCTACACCACATTTTTGGTTATCAGTGGAAGCCACTTAAAATTAATGAACGACCCTCGAATGAAATAATTTTCTACTTTATGCTTTAAAGTGCAGTGTATTATCATGATACTAAAATTTATTTGAGATTTGTGCGTTTTAAGAGAATTTTTTTTGCGGGGGGAGATAATGGACCAACCTTCGTAAAATTTCGCATACCGCATCATGCTCGCATGTTATGCCAAATTTGATCAATACCAACGTATATGAATGATTTTTAGCCCTTCAAAGTGATATCTGTAAAGTGAGGGAAATAATAGATCGATCCTGGTATAATTTGGGGCATCGTATAATTTGACACACTTTAAAATATTATAAGACTTACTTGCACCTAAATTCATTAAAATAGCCATTTTGCAGCTGATCAGACAAGCGGACAGACATCGTTGAATCAACTCAGAAAAGTGGTGGTAGCTACCACCATTATATCCTGCCCCACCGTACCATAAGAACCGAAAACTTTCAAACACCCTCCCTAAATTTACGAATTACCCATAAGTCCAATATTTGAGTGAATTAAGTTTCTAACTATTTTTAAATGTGATCAAAAGTTATTTTTCTATTTACGACTTCAAAGCTATAAATGAGGCAAATTGATAAAAAATTTAAAGCATTTAATTCGTTACTTCCCAATAAGGGCCATATTTTAAATAAAGTACCAAACCACCTGCCCTTTACTCATTTATGGTCCAAAATTTCTTAACGCTTTTCTTCTCCTTAATAATTGTTAACACTTTTCTTATTAACCAAAAAAGCTTTTCTTCCGTTTCCCCTTTAGTCATCAGTCTAACGAGAGAATTTCAACGGTGCGCGTGTATCTTCCGGTTGTTGTGTATTAAAGTCCTCTTTAATTAAAGTTAATTTCAATAAAATTCAATAAAAAGTGAATAAAATTGAAGACAAGAAAAAGTTTTATAAGAAAATTGTGAAATTTAATTCGAAATCAAGTGATTTCATACGTTAAAACGTGAAAGAAAAATAAGTTAAAAGAACCTGCGCCGACTGCTAACGAAAAGCAGCGCAGTTTTGTCGTTAAGAAAAAATGTGTATCTAATTTTCGTTGCGTTTCGTTACTTCCCCTCTCGTGAGCGTTTCGTTAAGTCGTTATTAAGAGCTTTTTGTGCTTTTTTTTGAAGTGTGAGTGTTTTGTGTTAAAGAAAAAGTGTTAAAAGGAAATAAGAAAATGCTTTTTTAAGGAGCATGAGCAAATGTTTTTGTAAGCAAAGAAAATGTGTTTTTGCAAATGAAATAAAGAAAAAAATAAAAGTAAAAGCAAACTAAAATAAAAAAATAAAAAAGAGCGTTTTTTTTGAGAGTATTTTTCTTATATAAAGAGAAAAGAAATTTATTAAAAAGAAACTACAAGAGAAAATTTAATTTAAGAAAAATAAGAGAAAATTATTGTATTTAAATGAAAAAATCGCTCTCGCTCTCTATGGCCTTTTTAGTATTTAAGTGTTTGTGTGAACGTGTGTGAGTGTTTTAAAATGTTTTAAGTAAAATGAAGTAACTGAAAAGAGAGGAAATATAGAAAAAGGTAAATTTAAAAATTTATAATAAAATTCAATTATTTTCTAAAACTCAATTCCGATTAAAAGGAAAATGTCGATACATTTTTTAATTTTTCAAAATATTAATTTTCCATTACAAAAAAATTCCGATTAATTTTCAATTTCAAAAAACCGATTCATTTTTTATTTAAAGAAAAATTCCGATTAATTTTCATTAAAAGAAAAATTCCGATTCATTTTTGATTTAAAGAAAAATTTCGATTAATTTTTGATCTAAAGAAAAATTTCGATTAATTTTAATTTAAAGAAAAATTTCGATTAATTTTTGATTTCAAGAAAAATTGCGATTAATTTTTGATTTAAAGGAAAAATCCGAATAATTTTTCATTTAAAGAAAAATTCCGATTAATTTTTGATTTAAAGTAAAATTCCGATTAATTTTTGATTTAAAGGAAAAATCCGAATAATTTTTCATTTAAAGAAAAATTCCGATTAATTTTTGATTTAAAGAAAAATTTCGATTAAATTTGATTTAAAGAAAAATTTCGATTAAATTTTCATTTAAAGAAAAATTAAGATTAATTTTTGATTTAAAGGAAAAATCCGAATAATTTTTGATTTAAAGAAAAATTCCGATTAATTTTTGATTTAAAGAAAAATTTCGATTAAATTTTGATTTAAAGAAAAATTCCGATTAATTTTTGATTTAAAGTAAAATTCCGATTAATTTTGATTTAAAGAAAAATTACGATTCATTTTGATTTAAAGAAAAAATTCCATTAATTTTTGATTTAAAGAAAAATTTCGATTAATTTTTGATTTAAAGAAAAATTTCAATTAATTTTTGATATAAAGAAAAATTACGATTCATTTTTGATTTAAAGAAAATTTCGATTAATTTTTGATTTAAAGAAAAATTCCGATTAATTTTTTTTTTAAGAAAAATTCCGATTAATTTTTGATTTAAAGAATAATTCCGATTAATTTTTGATTTAAAGAAAAATTTCGATTAATTTTTGATTTAAAGAAAAATTTCGATTAATTTTTGATTTAGAAAAATTTCGATTCATTTTTGATTTAAAGAAAAATTACGATTCATTTTTGATTTAAAGAAATATTTTCACTGGAAATTCACATTTTCACAGAAAATTCACATTTTCACTGGAAATTCACATTTTCACAGAAAATTCACATTTTCACTGGAAATTCACATTTTCACAGAAAATTCACATTTTCACTGAAAATTCACATTTTTACTGAAAATTCACATTTTCACTGAAAATTCACATTTTCACTGAAAATTCACATTTTCACTGAAAATTCACATTTTCACTAAAAGTTCACATTTTCACTGAAAATTCACATTTTCACTGAAAATTCACATTTTCACTGAAAATTCACATTTTCACTGAAAATTCACATTTTCACTAAAAGTTCACATTTTCACTGAAAATTCACATTTTCACTGAAAATTCACATTTTCACTGAAAATTCACATTTTCACTGAAAATTCACATTTTCACTGAAAATTCACATTTTCACTGAAAATTCACATTTTCACTGAAAATTCACATTTTCACTGAAAATTCACATTTTCACTGAAAATTCACATTTTCACTGAAAATTCACACTTTCACTGAAAATTCACACTTTCACTGAAAATTCACATTTTCACTGAAAATTCACACTTTCACTGAAAATTCACATTTCACTGAAAATTCACATTTTCACTGAAAATTCACATTTTCACTGAAAATTCACATTTTCACTGAAAATTCACATTTTCACTGAAAATTCACATTTTCACTGAAAATTCACATTTTCACTGAAAATTCACATTTTCACTGAAAATTCACATTTTCACTGAAAATTCACATTTTCACTGAAAATTCACATTTTCACTGAAAATTCAAATTTTCACTGAAAATTCACATTTTCACTGAAAATTCAAATTTTCACTGAAAATTCACATTTTCACTGAAAATTCACATTTTCACTGAAAATTCACATTTTCACTGAAAATTCACATTTTCACTGAAAATTCACATTTTCACTGAAAATTCACATTTTCACTGAAAATTCACATTTTCACTGAAAATTCACATTTTCACTGAAAATTCACATTTTCACTGAAAATTCACATTTTCACTGAAAAATTCACATTTTCACTGAAAATTCACATTTTCACTGAAAATTCACATTTTCACTGAAAATTCACATTTTCACTGAAAATTCACATTTTCACTGAAAATTCACATTTTCACTGAAAATTCACATTTTCACTGAAAATTCACATTTTCACTGAAAATTCACATTTTCACTGAAAATTCACATTTTCACTAAAAGTTTACATTTTCACTGAAAATTCACATTTTCACTGAAAATTCAAAAATGTGTTATTTGCTGTTGTTGTTCAAACTTTTTAAGCAAAAATTTTAATAAATTTTTCTATTTATTTTAAATCAGTAAACTTTTTCAAACAAATTCTTTTGTCAAAAAACACAAACAAACAAATATTTTAAAAACTCTTTTTTGCAATTTTGAAATAAACACTTTTGTTAAGAATACAAAATATAAATTGTTACATATCATTTCCTTTGAAAATGATGGAACCCATTACAAAATTGACAATTTCATTAAAGTTTTTCTAATTTTTTCTTGAGCCAAAAAAAAAGATGAAACCAAACAATTGAAAAAAGAAAATCAAAAAGATATAAAAAATTCTGTTATGAACTAAAAGCGAAAAAGAAAACAAACAATCAAAAAAACACCTACAAATCTTAGAAATTTGAAAACTCTACTTAATTTTTATATGAAAATTGTTGCCAGAATTTTTTTTCCGATAATAGAAAAATCAAACTATTTTTCTGAACCACAAGAAAAAGTTATAAATCTTTTTGGTTTCAAAGAAAGAAAGAAAAGAAGTAAACTATTCGTAATGGAATCTTTTGTTTACACAACATTGCGAAATTACACCCATAAAAATATTTCCTCCTCCCGCCTGCCCCCACAAGGCCATCAGGATTTAAAACCAATAAACTGTATCAATTTTCAAATAAGAACAGACAAAAATTCTATAGAAAGAAATCGAAAAAAGAAAAAGAAAAAAGTTTTTTTCTGACAAAGAGAAATAAAACCAAAAGAATTTCAACTAATAAAAATCAGCCACTCAAGTGCAAAAAAATCGCGTTTAACATTATCTATTTGAGTATGTGTGTGCATGTGTTTTTCTATGTGTTCAATGGCAGAGAAGAACAAACTAAATCTTTGTTATTATCCTTGTAGCAAAAATATGTACTCCCTTCTTTTAGTTCGCCAAAAGAGAGAAGAATAGAAAAAACAACAATAAAAAACTATCAAAATTTTTTGTTCTAGAGAAACGAATTCACTACACGAAAATGAAAGGTATTTTAGAACTGAACTAGAACTGAACAAGAACGGAACTAAAACTGAACTAGAATTCAAGTAGAACTAAAATTGAACTGAATCATAACTGAACTAGAACGGAAGCAAAACTGAACTTGAACTGAACTAGAATTGAAGAAGTAGAAGAAGTAAAACTGAAATAAAATTGAAATAGAAGTGAAATAGAATTGAAGTAGAACTGAAATAGAACTGAACTTGAACTGAACTAGAACTGAACTAGAATTGAACTAGAACTAAACTAAAATTTAAGTAGAACTGAACTAGAATTGAAGAAGTAGAAGAAGTAGAACTGAAATAGAACTGGACTAGAACTGAACTAAAATTAAAATAGAAGTGAAATAGAATTGAAGTAGAACTATACTTGAACTCAACTAGAACTGAACTAGAATTGTAGTAGAACTGAAATAGAACTGGACTTGAACTGAACAAGAATTGAAGTAGAACTGAAATAGAACTGGACTAGAACTGAACTAGAATTGAAATAGAACTGAACTAGAATTGAAGTAGAACTGAACTAGAACTGAACTAGAATTGAAGTAGAACTGAACTAGAACTGAACTAAAACTGAACTAGAATAGAACTAGAACTAAACTAAAATTTAAGTAGAACTGAACTAGAATTGAAGAAGAATTGAAGTAGAACTGAAATAGAACTGAACCTTAACTGAATAGAACTAGAACTATACTAGAATTTAAGTAGAACTGAACTAGAATTTAAGTAGAACTGAACTAGAAATTAAGAAGAACTAAACTTGAACTGAACTACAACTGAACTGGAACTGTACTAGAATCTGAAATAAAATCTAAACTGGAATCTGATTTCAGAATTTAAACTCCAATCTGATCTAGAATTGAACTAGAATCTTAACTAGAATCTGAAATAGAAATTAAATAAGATTCTAAGCTGGAATCTGAACTAAGAACTAGATTTCAATCTCAACTAGAATCGGAACTTTAATCTGGACTAGAAACTGAGCTAAGAACTGAATCTAGAATCTAATCAAAAATTTATGTTTTAATCAGAACGAGAATCTGAAATAGATTCTGATCTATAAAAACTCGAATCTTAAATAGAATCGGTATTTAAATTTAATTAGAATCAAGACATAAATTTTAATTGAATCATATTCTGGTTTTGAATATGAACTTGAATCTAGATTAGAATTTTTACGAGAGCCTGGGGAAGAATCTAAACTAGTTTCAATGTTCTAATTAGAATCTGAACCATAATTTGGATTACAATCAGAACTAGGGTCTGAGGTGAAATCTGAACTACAATCTGAACAGAAATCTGGGCAATAATTTTTAGTAAAATGTTAATGAAACGAGCTGGAATCACTGCTAGAATTTGAGTTAGAATCTAGTCTAGAATCTCTAATTGAATTGAACTAGATCTTGAAATCTGAACTAGAGACTTTGCTAGACTTGAGCTTAACTCTGAACCATAATATGAAGTCAAATCTGAACTAGAGTTTAGAATCTATGCCAGAATCGGAAGTAAAAGGAATTTGAGCTAAAATAAAACTAGATTCTGGTGTAGGATTAATATTGAATGGGGGTACTATGTGGTAGCAAGAAGATGTAGGGTATTTCACATTACTTTTTTCCGACTTTTCTTCTTACTTATTTAAAATCTTATTTTTTTCGCCTTGACTTCACTAAACAAACAGTTTTATTTTCGTATAAAATGAATGAATTGATATTTAAAGAATTGAATATAAATACAAAATGTTATTTTTTCTTATGTCGAAAATACTTTTTTAAGATTTTATTAAAAGCATTTTGGCTCCTTATAAAACCCAAAAATCGAAAATTCGCTTGCAAAAAAACTGCATCTTGTTTTTTGCTTCTTTTTACGTTTTTTTCTGTTTACCACTTCATATTTTTCAAGGATTCTTTATTTTGTTTTTTTTACGTTTTCAGTTTTATTTACTTTCTTTCAAACGCAAATTGTTTAAATGTATTCGTGCATGTATTTTTAAGGATATTTTTTACGGTTTTAAGGATATTTTCCTCTGTTCAGTTATCAAGACAATAATACACTCGTTTGACTTAGATTTTATTGTGGGTTTTCTTTATAGATATGATGCATGAGAGGAGAAGAGTCAGGGGAGGGAAGAAATAGATGTTTATTATAAGAATTCCAATAAAACTTAAGAGTTAAAATTATGTGCGAATTTTTGTTCAGTCGTTCTAAGATTTACTTCCTTCACTGAAATAAATTAATATAAATGGAGTAGGAAGTTAATATCGGTAAAGAAGAACTATAAAATACGTTAGAAATAAAATTCAAAAGATATTTTAGATTTATAAAAAATTAACGTTAATTTTTTTCTTAATGGAAAAATTGACTAAAAATTCCCTTGAATACAAAATTTACGATAAATTTTAGTTCAATACATAAATTTAAAAATTTATTTTAATCGTTTACGAGAACATAAGCGATAGGTTTTTCTTTGAGAGAAAATTTACGATAAATTTTTCTTTGAGACGAAATTTACGATAAATTTTTCTTTGAGAGAAAATTTACGATAAATTTTTCTTTGAGAGAAAATTTACGATAAATTTTTCTTTGAGAGAAAATTAACGATAAATTTTTCTTTGAGAGAAAATTTACGATAATTTTTCTTCAAGAGAAAATTTACGATAAATTTTTTTTCAAAAGAAAATTTACGATAAATTTTTTTTCAAAAAGAAAATTTACGATAATTTTTTCATGAGAAAATTTACTATAATTTTTTTCATGAGAAAATTTACTATAATTTTTTCTCTAGAGAAAATTAAAGATAAATTTTCCTCTAGAGAAAATATTTTTTTAAAAGAAAATTTTCATTAAATTTCTTTAAAAAAAAATTCTAATAAATTTTCTTTAAGAAAAATTTTTTCAATAAATTTTCTTTCTTTTAATAGAAAATTTTTCAATAAATTTTCTTTCTTTTAAGAGAAATTTTTTCAATAAATTTTCTTTCTTTTGAGAGAATTTTTTTTATATTATTTTTCTTTTAGGAGAAAATTTCCCAATAAATTTTCTTTCTTTTAAGAGACAATTCTTAATAAATTTTCTTTCCTTTAAGAGAACATTTTTCAATATTTTTTTCTTTTAAGAGAAAATTTTGAGAGAAACTTTCTCAATAAATTTTTTTTCTTTTAAGAGAAAATTACTCAATAAATTTTCTTTCTTTTAAGAGAAAATTTCTCAATAAATTTTCTTTCTTTTAAGAATTTTTTTTTAAATTTTTTTCCTTTAAAGAAAATTTCTCTATAAATTTTCTTTCTTTTAAGAGCAAAATTTTCAATTTTTTTTCCATTAAAAGAAAATTTCTCAATAAATTTTCTTTCAAGAGAAAATTTCTCAATAATTTTTTGAAGCAAAAGTAAATTTTCTTTCAAGAAAAAAAACAAAGAATGTTTAAGATCAAATTTAAGATCAATAAATTTACTATAAATTTCCGATTAAGAGAAAATTCTCGAAGATTATCGAGTGAAAAAGTTTACGATAAATTTTCGTATAATAAAAAATCAAAAATAAATTTTCGTTTAAGGATTATTTACGATAAATTATTCTTCAATAGAAAACATACAATAATTTTTTCCTCAAAGATAGATTATTATAGAAAATGTTCTGTCAAATTTCTTTTAAGAAAAAATTCTTTTGTTAAATTTTCTTTTAGAAGAATTTTTCATTCAAATTTATTGGAACAGTAAATTTCTTTTAAAAGAAAATTTCTCAATAATTTTGTTCACGAACAAATTTTTCAAATAAATTTTCTATCAAGTGAAAATTTCTATATCAATTTTCTTTCAAGTAACAATTTTCCAATAACTGTTTTTTTCAAGAGAAAATTTCTAAAAAAAATTCTTTCTAGAGAAAATTTCTTAGTAAATTTTCTTTCAAGAGGAATTCAATTTTATTTAAAGAGAAGAATTTCGATATTTGTTTTTTTAAATTCAGAAATTTTTATTTTAAAAGAAAAATTTCAATAAATGAGAAAACGTTTAGTAAATTTTCTTTAAGGTGAAAATTACTCAAAAAATTTCCTTAAAAAACTTTTTAAGATGAGAACAATTTCGCAAGATTCTCTTTTAAGACAAATTGCTAACAAATTTTTTTAAAGAGAATTTTTCATTAAATTTTATTTTAAACAATTAAGAATTTTATATTCGGTTAAGCCGATGCTTCAATAATGACAATTTTGCTTAAGATATCTGTCTATACCTTTAATATACTGAACCGGTTTTTACTGGTTTTAAATAGGAAAACTTTTCAGCGGTACAGCAAATACTCAGGCCAAATTTCATTGAGCTCTGTCTACAGGCAGATGGACAGATAGACAGACGGATTTAATATATATACATTATGGGTTCCGAGATGATTCCTTCTTAGCGTATACATGGAATAACAAAGTTAATATACCCACTTCACCACTTGTGGATATGGAGGGTATAAAAATCACTAAATTAAAAAAAAAAAAAAAAAAAAAAAAAAAAAAAAACTTTTGCTACACCTTTTTTGAATTAGAACTATAATCTCAACTAGAATCTGGAATATAATCTGTCTAGAATCTTAGAGCATCTGGAAGAGAAAAATGTTCAATTTTCTTTTTTTAATTATTTATTTTTTATTATTAATTCACGAATTTTAATTAAATTGAAAATTTGTTTAATTTGAATTCAAATATTTTTTGAAAATGTCTTAATAAGTGAAAGTGAAACTTATTATTCTCTTAATGTTTTAATAACGTTATAAATTTTTTTTCAAACACTTAATTTTCAGCAGCATTTAATTTCGCTTGCTAAAAAATAATATAAATATTGTGTTGTCGTTGTTGTTTTTTTGGTTGTGTTTTAATACCTGTTACCAACTGTCAAATTAAAATCTTACTTAAATGCCATGAAAATAAACAAACACCAACAACGATACTCAATTGCTGCTAATCCAAAGGAGTAAAAGTATCAGGACCAAAACACACAAGGATCAAGAAAGAAAAGTTTTTTCTTTAAGATAATTTTATAACTCTTTGTTGATGTTAAGATTTTTCACGAAAAGGCTTCAAAATGAAATGAAGAAAATAATGTTTTAATAAATAAACATAACAAAAAAACAATTCAAGGAGAACAGGAGTACAAAGGACTCCCTAATGATAAGGAATGTAAGTAAGGAAAAGAGAAAGGAATTCTCGATGTTTAACTTAAACACGCAGTCAACTTTTTCTTAAGAATACGTTTGGGTTGCTTTATTATCTTCCATAAACCTAGAAAGGATTACAATATTTATACCCTACACCATCGATGGCTGTTGGGGTATTATGATGTTTAAAACTTACAGAAAAAAAATTTGTATCACATTCTTTTCAGTATATCGTTCGACTCGGAATCATTTTCTGAGTCAATTTAACGATGTCCATCCAACTGTCCGCCTGTCTGTCCAGCTGGCTGTCCATGTAAACGTTGTGAACTCTCTTATGGTTGCAATTTTTGAGATATCTTGATGATATTCTTTATCCAAGGACGAAGCTATTGAGAAAGGCCATATTCGGCCAATATTTCCATACTAATGTTCTCCACGAAATGGGATTTTAAGCTCCAAGCAGGTCCTAATATAAAGCAATTTAAACAAATAAGTCTACTGATATTCAAAAGCGATGTGCCAAATTATGCGAGAGTCGGTCCATTCCTTCTTATAGACCCCATACAAACCCCACTCCCAACTATCACTTTAAAAAACATAAATCTCATATATGTGCCCGGCATTGTAATAATATAGATCAAATTAAGTTAAGTATAAGCAAAACCGATGTATAAAATTATACGAGGGTCGGTCCATTTATAATTTAATTCAAATTACCACATTACTCCCCCCGAAAAAATATTTTAAAACGTATAAATTTCATATAAATTTAGTGACACATAATGTACTGCACACCGTAAACATAATCACAAAAATTAAGTTGTACGAGGGTCGTTCATTTAATTTTTCATAACTAACATTTATAAACAATGTAGGCGTATCATATAGTCTAGACTGACCAACCATAATATTCTTACTTCTTTTTAATATTTGACATTTATGAAATGCTAAAGACACACACACAAACAAACACACTGACATATACCTTAAGTATTTACATCTTGTATATTTTAACGTAACTGTAACTATTTAATTTAACACGTTACACGTATTAATTTAATATAGAACATTTTCAAAATTATACATTTTTCTTCTCTTAACCCCCTCCCCGACGATATAAACATCTTCATTTCATCTCTTTCGTAAAAAGGGGTAATTGTCTATGTAATATTCTTCCTCTTTTCCACACTCACTTGTAGCTTCGTTTGAACGTGTGTGTGTGTGTGTGTGCGTTTTTTTCGTTTCCTTTCAAAATGAAAATGAAATTTAATTAATTTTGTAGCTTGATTGCATTTTAAATGCTTCAATAAATGTTCCCTTTTTAAAAGGATAATATGAGAAGATGTTTAAATGTGGAAGAAAAAAAAAGCTGAAAACCGAAATTATGAACACTTGTAGAGTTATGTTGCTTTTTTCCAAAAAGAATATTCTTAACCAAGAAAAAGAGGTTTTATTAAAAAAATATAATTTGTTATAATTTAATCTATATTTCTCTTTTCCCTCTCTCATCCCACTCAAATGGATATAACTCTTTTATTTTACAAGGTTTAAACAATTTATAGTTCGTTTATGTTTGTTTTTATTTCGGTTGTTATGAATAAAGAGTTATAAAATTAAAACACGGGGAAGAGAAACCCAAAGTGCACAAAAATTTGAACTAAAATCTAAACTAGAATTTGAACTGAATTAGAATCTGAACCAAATTCTGAACTTAAAACTAGAATTGAACTAGAACTGAAGTAGAACTGAACTGGAACTGAACTAGAACTGAACAAGAAGTGAACTAGAACTGAAGTAGAACTGAACAAGAAGTGACTATAACTGAACTAGAACTGAACTAGAAATGAACTAGAAATGAACTAAAACTGAACTGGGAACTGAAGTAGAACTGAACAAGAAGTGAACTAGAAATGAACTACACTGGACCTGAACTAGATCTGAACAAGAACTGAACTAGAACTGAACAAGAAGTGAACTAGAACTGAACAAGAACTGAACTAGAACTGAACTAGAACTGAACTAGAACTGAACTAGATCTGAACAAGAACTGAACTAGAACTGACTAGAACTGAACTAGAACTGAACTAGAACTGAACTAGAAATGAACTAGAACTGAACTAGAAATGAACTAGAACTGAACTAGAGCTGAAGTAGATCTGAACAAGAACTGAACTAGAACTGAACAAGAAGTGAACTAGAACTGAACTAGAAATGAACTAGAAATGAACTAGAACTGAACTAGAGCTGAAGTAGATCTGAACTAGAACTGAAGTAGAACTGAACAAGAAGTGATCTAGAAACTGAGCTAGAAATGGACTAGAAATGAACTAGAGCTGAAGAAGATCAGAACAAGAACTGAACAAGAAGTGAACTAGAACTGAACTAGAAATGAACTAGAACTGAACTAGAGGCTGAAGTAGATCTGAACTAGAACTGAAGTAGAAACTGAACAAGAAGTGAACTAGAACTGAGCTAGAAATGGACTAGAACCTGAACTAGAGCTGAAGAAGATCAGAACCAAGAACTGAACTAAAAGAACTAAAACTGAACTAGAATGAA
>PYHX02000413.1:87687355-87707863 GCA_004302925.2 Cochliomyia hominivorax | reverse complement strand
TAGAAAAATTAACTCTCATTAATTTTCTTTAGAAAAAATTTAATTCTCATTAAATTTTCTATAGAAAAATTTAACTCTCATTAAATTTTCTATAGAAAAATTTTATTAAATTTTCTATAGAAAATTTAATCTCATTAAATTTTTCTATAAAAAAATTTTAAATTTTCATTAAATTTTCTTTTATAGAAAAATTTAACTTCTCATTAAATTTTCTATAGAAAAATTTAACTCTCATTAATTTCTATAGAAAAAATTTAACTCTCATTAAATTTTCTATAGAAAAAATTTAACTCTCATTAAATTTTCTATAGAAAAATTTAACTCTCATTAAATTTTCTATAGAAAAATTTAAACTCTCATTAAATTTCTATAGAAAATTTAACTCTCATTTAAATTTTCTATAGAAAAATTTAACTCTCATTAAATTTTCTATAGAAAAATTTAACTCTCATTAAATTTCTATAGAAAATTTAACTCTCATTAAAATTTTCTAGAAAAATTTAACTCTCATTAAATTTTCTATAGAAAAATTAACTCAATAAAAATACAAAAAAAAATTTAACTCTCATTTTTATAGATATTGAAAATATTTTAGAAAATTTAACTCTCATTAAATTTATTGTTAAACATTTTGACTTTAAAAAAAATAATATTTTCCTTTTGGTTGAAAAAAACGATAATCGTAACAATAACCTTTGTTAGTTCGTATTTTTTCCCTCAAATTACGACAAACTTTTTTCTCCCTTCAAGTACTTTTAAAAATTTTTTGGTTTGTTTTTTTTTTAGACCCTCACACCAGCACAAAAATGGCGAATAGGGTATATTAATTTGTCATTTCGTGTGTAACGCTAGGAAGGAATAATCTCAGATGCCACAATGTATATATATTCTTGTATTAAATCAAAATCTGAGTCGATTTAAATATGTCTGTCCAACCGTCAGTCTGTCTCTCTGTTTTTGGCAGGCTGACATCTACTATTATAGACAGAACTCAATCAAATTCGGCCTGAGTACTTCCTATAGTCCTTAGAAGTTCCTTCTTTAAAATCAAAAAAATCGTTTCAGTATATAAGAAGATATAGACAGATATCTGAAACAACCTCTAAGTTCAAGCAAAAACCTTATAACACATACCTTTCTGAGTGTATGAGTGATTTGTATGTACGAAACATAACGTATTTACTTCACACACATGTGTGATGGAGGGTTTTTAAGATTCGGCCTAGCAGAATATAGCACTCTGACTTGTTTTTAGTACAAAAATTAACTTTTTTAGTTTTCACAAAAAAAAATAATAATAAAATAAATCACAGAAAAAAAGTTTCATAAATTTAAATTACTCTGAAAAATAACAATAGCAACAACAACAACAATATAAAATTTATATAAATTCTACAAAATCGGTAGCAGGAGCTTTATTTAATTGCTCAGAAAATAACAACAACAAAAAAGTTAAATAAAATGTCCTTTTTTTCCTGATTTCGTACTTTTTTTTTTTTTGTTTCCAAAAAAAGTTGTTAATATTTTGTCAATTGTTATTATTATTATTATTATTTTTGTTGTTGTTCCTTTGATTATTTTGTAAAACAAGAGAAAGAACATGAATGAACATGTTCCTTTTTTTCTACCTTTTTTTCAGTCGTTTTGTTCGACTGCTGTTAATGGGTCTAAAAACTGAACTAAAATGCCAAAGAGATTTCGAGTATGCTTCAGTTATGAATTTTTAACTGAAATTTGTGTGTGTGTGTGTGCGTGTTTTCGTTTTTTACCGGAAATGGAAATAAATTTTACTATTGTTGTAATAAGTTTTATATTTTGTTTTTTTGTGTACAAAATTTAACTATTTTTATATAAATTTTATGTGACAATTAATATTTGAAATTTTAGATGGAAATTGATATGACATTTTCAGGTGAAAAAAAATGTGTAAAAGTGATATAAAAAGTATACGAAATTTTAGGAAGTTTCAATAGATTTTTTTAAGGAAATAAGTAAAAAAGTTATAGTCCTTAAAGTCCGACTATATAATACCCTACACCACAATGTTGGTTACAAACAGCAGTTATGAAAAATTAATGAACGACCCTCGTATATTTTTTTATTCTTTGATTTATATGGTGAAACTAACATATAATTTTGCACATAAATTTTTACCAAAGTATATTTGAGATTAATGCCCTTGAAAGTGATATTTGGAAGGGACTTATAAAAAGTTGTGCATCAACCCTCGCAAATCATTTAAGAATATCATGACACTTATTCTTGCCAAATTTCCGTAAATTTTGCTTTACATTTAGGACTCTTGTGAGCTAAAAACTTCATTCTGGGACGACATTGGCAATTCTTCTTTGTGGAAGTAAAACTCTCTTTTGTTTTAAACATTCTCTTAAAGTTTATTAATGAAACAATTTTCTCTTCAAATCTTTCTTTATTGAAAAAATTTCTCTTGTGAATTGTTTCGTATTAAAAATTTTAATTTTCTTTAAAGAAAAAATTTGTCTTCTCTTTTCGTTCCGTCACTCCGTTTCATCAATTTAATTTTTATTTTCAAAAAGTTTTTCTTTGATATTCTCTCGCAATTTTATTCATTAAAGTAGTTTTCTCCCATTTTTGAGCACTCAAACGTTTCTATAGAAGAATTCTTTTATAAATATTTCTATAATAAATATTCTGTCTCTCAAAAATCTAATTCTATATAAAAAATATTTTTTTTCTGTACAGAATATTTGTATGGGAAAATTTTATTTCTATTATATAAATTTTGTTGCCCAAAATATTTCTCTAATTATCCTTTCAAATATTTTACCTCCTCTCATTCAAATCTTAAATTTTATAATTCGTCCTTTTGCATTTAAGTATTTTGTCATCTTTTCATGTTTAAACTTAACTCACCACTACATCAACACTTCATATGCATTTGATTGATGGTTTAGAGAGTCTGTGTGTGTGTGTGTGTGTTTATGCATAGTCTTATGTAATATGTGTGAGTGTGTGGTACATGTACATTGTTTGTTGTTAATTTACAATGACAAATCTAATAATGAAACCATCATCATCATCGTCATCATATCTAAATATACAAAATATATTTTCAAAGACTTTTATTTTGACTCTTTGCCACATTTCACACGATGCGGTTGTAGTTTGCAACCAGAGACAAAAAAAATTATAAGAAAAACATTAAAGTACTTGAAACTGGAAAAAGTAAAGATGCTATATTCGGCTATGCGGAATCTTCAATGCACTCTACCACAGGGAACACTTAATGAGTCAGTTATAATTTTGGCTATAATTTTTTCATACTGATCCGAATTGGAACTCGGACAGACAGACAGACAGACGGACATACAGACAGATGTGCATACAGACAAACAGATAGACAGTTGGACTGACGAACATAGTTAAATCGATTCAGATTTTGATATGATGTAAGATTTTATAAACATTATAGGATCTGAGATGATTCCTTCTTTGCGTTACACAAGAAATAACAAAGTTAACGTACCCTCTTCAGCACTTGTGGTGGTGGAGGGTATAAAAAGGTACCGAATCTCATTCACCACCAACTTCAACTAATATTTACATTAAAAAACATTCAAAATAAACTAAAACTTTCACCAACTGAGAATGACAGGAATTGCAACCAGTGTTTAGAATCATACCTTTTTTGCTTAAGAGATGATGGGAAGAGAGAACCACCTCAAGAGAGTGATAGCATGAATGAGTACCTTTATATTTTACAGATAATGAAATGAATACTTTGGTGAATAACCCAGTGAAATTTTTAATGATTGCAAACTATTTTTTCTCTGGGTTAAAAAAGAATTTTGTTTAGTTTTTTTATTTTTTCCTTGAAAAAATCATTCTTTCTCTTCTCCTACATGTGTCCTATTTGGCATCCTTTATATGTAAATAATTTTTCAGAAAAAGTGTTGTTGGTATTTTTTGTCATTACAAACTTAATTAATGTTTTGCTGTATAAAAGCTTTTCTTTATATCTTATTTCTTGTTTGTCTTGTGTTTCTAACAAAATATAAATTCCTGTTTGACTTTTACCAGGATTCAAAGGAGGTATATGTAAACACAAAAATAGTATGTAGCACAGAGGATAAACTAAGTAAAGTTAGCTAACAGGAATTAAAGAGATTTACATTAAGAGATCTAAATAAAAATATTAATATATGAAATCGAAAAGCGAGACAAGAATTTTCTATAAACAAATATGGGAGAGAGAATTTTTTCTATAAAAAAATTTATGACAGATATTTTTCCCATAAAAAAATATTATAAGAGATATTTTTCCCCTAAAAAAGTTAATGAGAATGAATTTTTTCTTATAGAAAAATTTATGAGAGTGAATTTTTTCGATAGAAAAATCTTATGAGAGTGAATTTTTTCGATAGAAAATTTTATGAGAGTGAATTTTTTCGATAGAAAAATTTTATGAGAGTGAATTTTTCGATAGAAAAATTTATGAGAGTGAATTTTTTCGATAGAAAAATTTATGAGAGTGAATTTTTTCGATAGAAAAATTTATGAGAGTGAATTTTTTCGATAGAAAAATTTATGAGAGTGAATTTTTTCGATAGAAAAATTTATGAGAGTGAATTTTTTCTATAGAAAAATTTATGAGAGTGAATTTTTTCTATAGAAAAATTTATGAGAGTGAATTTTTTCTATAGAAAAATTTATGAGAGTGAATTTTTTCTATAGAAAAATTTATGAGAGTGAATTTTTTCTATAGAAAAATTTATGAGAGTGAATTTTTTCTATAGAAAAATTTATGAGAGTGAATTTTTTCTATAGAAAAATTTATGAGAGTGAATTTTTTCTATAGAAAAATTTATGAGAGTGAATTTTTTCTATAGAAAAATTTTGGAGAGTGAATTTTTTCTATAGAAAAATTTTGGAGAGTGAATTTTTTCTATAGAAAAATTTTGGAGAGTGAATTTTTCTATAGAAAATTTGGAGAGTGAATTTTTTCTATAGAAAAATTTTGGAGAGTGAATTTTTTCTATAGAAAAATTTTGGAGAGTGAATTTTTTCTATAGAAAAATTTTGGAGAGTGAATTTTTTCTATAGAAAAATTTTGGAGAGTGAATTTTTTCTATAGAAAAATTTTGGAGAGTGAATTTTTTCTATAGAAAAATTTTGGAGAGTGAATTTTTTCTATAGAAAAATTTTGGAGAGTGAATTTTTTCTATAGAAAAATTTTGGAGAGTGAATTTTTTCTATAGAAAAATTTTGGAGAGTGAATTTTTTCTATAGAAAAATTTTGGAGAGTGAATTTTTTCTATAGAAAAATTTTGGAGAGTGAATTTTTTCTATAGAAAAATTTTGGAGAGTGAATTTTTTCTATAGAAAAATTTTGGAGAGTGAATTTTTTCCATAGAAAAATTTTGGAGAGTGAATTTTTTCCATAGAAAAATTTTGGAGAGTGAATTTTTTCCATAGAAAAATTTTGGAGAGTGAATTTTTTCCATAGACAAATTTTGGAGAGTGAATTTTTTCTATAGAAAAATTTTGGAGAGTGAATTTTTTCTATAGAAAAATTTTGGAGAGTGAATTTTTTCTATAGAAAAATTTTGGAGAGTGAATTTTTTCTATAGAAAAATTTTGGAGAGTGAATTTTTTCTATAGAAAAATTTTGGAGAGTGAATTTTTTCTATAGAAAAATTTTGGAGAGTGAATTTTTTCTATAGAAAAATTTTGGAGAGTGAATTTTTTCTATAGAAAAATTTTGGAGAGTGAATTTTTTCTATAGAAAAATTTTGGAGAGTGAATTTTTTCTATAGAAAAATTTTGGAGAGTGAATTTTTTCTATAAAAAAATTTTGGAGAGTGAATTTTTTTCTATAGAATAATTTATGAGAGTGAATTTTTTTCTATAGAATAATTTATGAGAGTGAATTTTTTCTATAGAATAATTTATGAGAGTGATTTTTTTCTAAAGAAGAATTTGGGAAAGCAAAGATATAGAAAAATGACCAAAATTGGAAATTTGACGATTTGGCGATTTGTGCCACAAATTTGACGATTTTTCAAAAGTCTCAAATTTAAAATTTGTTATTCAAGGATTTTATACAATCCATCACCAAAATTTGGACAAAATCGAAACTCAATTCAATAAAAATTGAACAAAGTCCATATAACAATGACTTTGGTATCAAATCGATAAACATTTTTCAGTAACAATCGTCTTGCAAATCGGTATCTGTGGGTACTTCAAGACCCAAAGAAAATGTTGTAGAGTAATTTTCAAAAAAATTAACACATTAAAAATATATTTTGAAAAAATAACTTCAATACAGTGTCAATGTAAATTCACATTAAAACAAGCCCACTTGATTTGCACTGTAGCATTTAGTTCCTTCAGAAAGTTTTGGAGATTATTTAGAAAACCCTTTCAAAACAGGAATGGGTTTTCTAAAAATTGTCCGAATCACGAAGCTATTCAAAAGTCTTAAAATTTTTGTTAAAATTGTTTAATATAATCCACTTTAAAACAACTATATTCATAAGTCATTTTTAACGCTGAAGATTTTTTGACGATTTCGAGTAGTAAATTTGACTAATTTCGCCCTCCAAATTTAACAATTTTTGTCTTAAATTATCTGGCAACTATATCTTTTGATTTTAAGAGTTTTATAAAGATTTTTATTAAAATATTTACCGAACTTCAAATTAATACATTGATTTTTTTCCTTTCCTTTCAGATTGTCTATAAAATAAAACAACGTTTCAATTAGTTTCAATAAATCTTCGATAAAAAAATATATAAAAATATATATTTTTAAGTGTCATATAAGAATGTGTTTTTAGTGTAAATTTTGAAAAGAAAAGAAGTGTTTTAGTGTATAATTTATGTAAAAAATATTAATAATTAAATTAAACAAATTGTAAACAAATTTTAATTGGGGAAATTTGAAATAAATTTAGCTTCAAAGTGTATCAACAATTGAAAAGCAACATGAATTATCAAAAGGGTGAGTAATAGAAATTTTTGAAGCTCCTTAAAATATGTTATATTTTTAATTAAAATAAGCCTTAAAATAGGCAATAGTTTTTTTAGAATTTAATTATGATAAACAGACTTATTAAAATTAAGCGCCTTGATATAGGCAATGCTTTTGAATAAATAAATTTTATATTTATTTACTTTTACCACCATCGAAAACTCGATTTACCCCTCTTTGTTTTTTTCGGAATTATCCTCAATTTCTATTATTGTCCCCCCAAATTATAGTGTATTTATAGGAAACGTGCCCAAAATAATATTCCTTTCTATTATTTTCCTTTATTTTGAACTGAATCTTCCTGATTCTTCTTTTTCTTACTTAACCATCAGACAATTGATGATGATTTCGATTCTCTACCATGACAACATGTCTCACGTAACCAAAGACAACTCTTGAGTTCAATTTGATAATTTTCTCTTCATTTTTCTTTCAAAATATTCCATTTTAGTCAAAGGCTTGTATAACTAAAGGTTTGTGTGTGAAATAGGCTCCTTTTTTAATCCAAATGCCTGTATATCTCTTTAAGGATATAAATGCTGTTAATGCAATTTCTTTCTTTTCTTTCTCTTTTTGTTGGTTTATTGAAAGTTTTAGTCTTTTTTTTGTTTAGAGTCTTTTGGCTAAAATGCCGCATAAAGGCATGAGAGAAGACTATAAAGAACCATAATTCAATTAAATCAAATTGCGAAAGTATTTTTTTGTATGTATGATTGTGTATGTGTGTGAAGATAAAAGGAAGACTATTTTGAAAAGCTGTTTGGAATATTTGATGAGCGAATTTAAAGAATACAAAAAATATGTACAAAAGGATTTTTTTCGGAAAATTTTCATCAAACTAAGAAAAAACCAAAAAGGTCACGAGGTTAAACTGCAGATTCACTATTTTAGAATGTACCAGATTGATCACAGTTTTATCATAGAATTAGCACACTGTGAACTCAGCTCTAATAAAGATTCAAGTTTAGAATCTAATTTAGATTGAATTTTAGTTCTAGTTGAATTCTCGTTCAGTTCCAGTTCAATTCTAGTTCAGTTTTAATCCAGTTTTAGATCCATTCTTATTAAGTTCCAGTTAAGTTAAAATTCTAGAATCAGATTTTACTTAAGATTATTCCAATTTATAGTTAATTTTACAAACTTCTAATATTTCAGCTCAAATTTTAGTTCAGATTCTAGTTAGATTTGCTTCAATTCTAGATAATAGTACAGTTCAGTTAAGGTTTAGTCTCTAATTCTGATTTTAGTTCATAACGTACTTTAGATCCCACAGATTTTACTGTAGATTTAATTTTAGATCATAGTTTAAATTTGAGTTTAGACTCAAATCCATCTCTTGTTCAGACCCTAGTTCTAATACGGAATCTAGTTCAATGCAAGTTTAGATTCTAGTTCAGTTCTACTACAGATAGCAGTTTAGATTAGATAAGATTAGATTAGATTTAGATTCTGGTTTTGATTCCATTTCAGTTTTATTTTAGTTTAGTTCTAGTTTAGTTCTGTTTCAGTTCTAATTCAGTTCTAGTTCAGTTTTAGTTAAGTTCATGTTCAGATCTAGTTCAGCTTTATTTCAGTTCAAGTTCAGTTTTAGTTGAGTTCTAGTTCAGTTCAAGTTCAGTTATAGTGCAGTTCAAGTTCAGCTTCAGTTGAGTTCATGTTCAGTTCTAGTTCAGCTTTATTTCGGTTCAAGTTCAGTTTTAGTTCAGCCTTATTTCAGTTCAAGTTCAGTTCTAGTTAAGTTCTAGTTCAGTTCAAGTTCAGTTATAGTGCAGTTCAAGTTCAGTTTCAGTTGAGTTCATGTTCAGTTCTAGTTCAGCTTTATTTCAGTTCAAGTTCAGTTTCAGTTGAGTTCATGTTCAGTTCTAGTTCAGCTTTATTTCAGTTCAAGTTCAGTTTTAGTTGAGTTCTAGTTCAGTTCTAGTTCAGTTCTAGTTCAGTAATAGTGCAGTTCTAGTTCAGTTCTATTTCAGTTCAAGTTCAGTTTTAGTTGAGTTCCTGTTCAGTTCTAGTTCAGCTTTATTTCAGTTCAAGTTCAGTTCTAGTTAAGTTCTAGTTCAGTTCAAAATCAGTTATAGTGCAGTTCAAGTTCAGTTTCAGTTGAGTTCATGTTCAGTTCTAGTTCAGCTTTATTTCAGTTCAAGTTCAGTTTCAGTTGAGCTCATGTTCAGTTCTAGTTCAGTTATAGTGCAGTTCTAGTTCAGTTCTATTTCAGTTCAAGTTCAGTTTTAGTTGAGTTCATGTTCAGTTCTAGTTCAGCTCTATTTCAGTTCAAGTTCAGTTTTAGTTGAGTTCATGTTCAGTTCTAGTTCAGTTATAGTGCAGTTCTAGTTCAGTTCTAGTTCACTTCTAGTTTAGTTCTTTTCTTTAAGTTGAGTTCATGTTGAGTTCTAGTACTTGTTCAGTCTTAGTTCAGTTGTAGTGTAGTTCTAGTTCAGTTGAAGATCAGTTCTTGTTCAATTCTGTTTCAGTTCTAATTCAGTTCTAGCTTAGTTCTATTTTAGTTCTGCTTTAAGTTCTCTAAAGATGTATAATCATGAACAATTTTTTTTAAATAACCAAAAACTTTGGAATTTCCTCACATCCTTAAAAAAAAATTGCCAATGACGGAAGCCAATCAAGCATTAAAATGTATTCGTAATAACAATGACAAAAACCAAAAGAAAAATATGTAAAATTATAATAAACTTTTTGACAATAAGGAAATGTATTTTTTTTTAATAGAAAAGAATTCCAAAATGTTTTGTAATATTTTAACAACATAATCAACAGCAGATATCTGGAATAACAATAATAACAAGTACAATTCAAACAGCAAAAACGAAAAGGATAAAAAGGACTGACAATAATAAGCAAAAGTTTATAGATTAAACTTGGGGGGGAGGAAATACTCCACTAAACCAATAATATTTGGAGAAGAAAAAATATAAAATAAAATAAAAGATATTGTTAAAAAGCAATGAAAAAAAGAAGAAAATAATACAAATAAATAAACCAAAATAGAAACTAAAATCCAGCGATAAATATCACAAAATCCTCTAAAGATGACTGAATAGAAAAATACACAAAAATTGTATTATATTTTGTATTTTTTTGGTTAAATAGTCAATATAATCGAAGGAAAAAACTGCATTTAAATCTATGGTTGACTGGTTGGATAAATTGTTGGATGGACGAATGGTTAGAAATATTTGGGTTGGTCATACACGCGCAGCAATTCGCTAAGCTGCTATTTTTTTCATAGATATATTGGCACTTGTAGTTTGAGGGCAGCATCTTTCCAAACGAACAAACAACCAGGATTGAGTATTTTAATATCCACCCAACAAATCATGTTTATTACGAACACATTAACAACGAGGAGAAGGCATCACATATAGACATAAATAACATTTAATTACGAGGGAGGATGAGAAATTGATCTTTAGTAAAACTGAACTAGAAGTGAACTAGAACTGAAAAAGAACTGAACTAGAACTGAACTAAAACTGAACTAAAACTGAACTAAAACTTAACTAGAAATGAACTAGAACTAAACTAGAACTAAATTAGAACTGAACTAGAACTAAATTAGAATTGAACTTGAACTGAACTAGAACTGAACTAAAACTGGATTAAAACTTAACTAGAAATGAACTGGAACTGAAGTAGAACTAAATTAGAACTGAACTAGAACTAAATTAGAATTGAACTTGAACTGAACTAGAACTGAACTTAAACTTAACTAGAAATGAACTAGAACTGAAGTAGAACTAAATTAGAACTGAACTAGAACTAAATTAGAATTGAACTTGAACTGAACTAGAACTGAACTAAAACTGGATTAAAACTTAACTAGAAATGAACTGGAACTGAAGTAGAACTAAATTAGAACTGAACTAGAACTAAATTAGAATTGAACTTGAACTGAACTAGAACTGAACTAAAACTGGACTAAAACTTAACTAGAAATGAACTAGAACTGAAGTAGAACTAAATTAGAACTGAACTAGAACTAAATTAGAATTGAACTTGAACTGAACTAGAACTGAACTAAAACTGGATTAAAACTTAACTAGAAATGAACTAGAACTGAAGTAGAACTAAATTAGAACTGAACTAGAACTAAATTAGAATTGAACTTGAACTGAACTAGAACTGAACTAAAACTGGACTAAAACTTAACTAGAAATGAACTAGAACTGAAGTAGAACTAAATTAGAACTGAACTAGAACTAAATTAGAATTGAACTTGAACTGAACTAGAACTGAACTAAAACTGGACTAAAACTTAACTAGAAATGAACTAGAACTAAATAAGAACTGAACTACAACTGAACTTAAACTGAACTAGAACTGAACTAGAACTAAATTAGAACTGAACAAGAACTGGAACTGAACTTTAATTCGAACTGAACTAGAACTAAATTAGAATTGAACTAAAACTGAACTTAAACTGATCTTGTTTAAAATTGCTCTCACATCCCTCGATTCAATCTCGTGAATTTCGCACCCCTTTCCATTTCACTCCCCTCATAACTCTTGTGTAAACTGCCATTATTCTCAGTTGTTGTTGTGATTGTTTATGTATTTGTATAAGTAAATATTATATGATGCGTTGTAAGCTCTTTCTAATGAACTCATATGAATCAGCAAAAAACTTCTCTCTCTCCCCAATAAAAAATCTAAAATAAACTAAAAGCAATAAATGATGGACATCCCCTCCTCTTCAAATACTTCATTCATTATAATCGCATAAAAATTTCCTACTTTTTAGTTTCATTTATTTGCTCATCTTTTTTTTTGGTTTGGTTTGGAGGAGATGAAAAATATAAATTAACAACATTTCAACGGCAATAAGAATTTATCACACACATACACACATACACACATATTCACTTCAATTTTATTGCTATCAACACACACATACACATATCTGGTTCTAAATGCGGCAGCTATCAAAATTTGAAACATATAACTGGGTCATGATTTGCTAAATCTCTGTTGGCCAGTGTTTATAGAGAAATCTAGAGTAAGAAGAAGAAGAAAAAAAAAAGGTTACTTTGTTTAGTCTTTTGGACAAAAGACTATGATTTGGCATTATTAACAGAATTGGGGTTACAATGGGATTGTAAGTGTTATCACTGAAACTAATTGGAAATAAATCCATTAGAAGGATAACAATGTTATTTCCCCTCCTCCAGATTTTACTTTCTTAGCGAATCATTTAGAAGTCAAAGTATGTGAGAAGATGTGACGAGTAATCGAAAAAAGAATGAGGGAATAATTTGGAAATAACTAAATTTGTTAGTTGATGGAAGTGAAATTTGGAGATTATGGATTTAAAGGAGGAAATTTTTCAATTGAACGAAAATATGGCTAAACTGAACTAGAATTGAATCAGAACTGAACTTGAACTGAACTGGAACTAAACTAAAAGTGAACTCGAACTGAACTAGAACTGAAAAAGAAATTAAGAAAAACAAACTCAACTGCAACTGAACTACAACTAAACAAGAACTGAACTCGAACAGAACTGGAACTGAACTAAAACTGAACTAGAACTAAAAATTGAACGGAACTAGAACTGAACTTGAACTGAACTTTAACTGAACTGGAACTGTACTTGAACTGAACTTGAACTGAACTTACACTGAACAAGAACTAAACTTGAACTGAACTGGAACTAAACTTGAACTGAATTGGAATTGAACTAAAACTGAACTAGAACTAAAAATTGAACGGAACTAGAACTGAACTTGAACTGAACTTGAACTGAACTGGAACTGAACTAGAACTGAACTAGAACTGAATAAGAACTGAACTGGAATTGAACAAAAACTGAAATCGAACTGAGCTAGAAATGAAAAAGAAATAAAAAAAACAAACTGAACTGCAACTGAACTACAACTATACAAGAACTGAACTTAAACAGAACTTGAAACTGAACTTGAACAGAACTTGAACTGAACTGGAACTGAACTAAAACTGAACTAGAACTAAAAATTGAACGGAACTAGAACTGAACTTGAACTGAACTTGAACTGAACTGGAACTGAACTTGAACTGAACTAGAACTGAACTAGAACTGAACTAGAACTGAATAAGAACTGAACTCGAATTGAACAAAAACTGAAATCGAACTGAGCTAGAAACGAAAAAGAAATAAAAAAACAAACTGAACTGCAACTGAACTACAACTATACAAGAACTGAACTCGAACTGAACTTGAACTGAACTTAAACTGAACTGGAACTGAACTTGAACTGAACTAAAACTGAACTTGAACTGAACTTGAACTGAACTTGAACTGAACTTGAACTGAACTTGAACTGAACTTGAACTGGACTTAAACTGAACTGCAACTGAACTAGAACGAAACTAGAACTAATTTAGAACTGAAATTGAACTGAACTAGAACGGAACTACAACTGAAATAAAACTGAACTGGAATTGAATTGGAACTGAACTAAAACAGAACTAGAACTGAACTAGAACTGAACTAAAACTGAACTAAAGTAAAACAAGAACTGAATTATAAGAAAATTTCCAAAAAAAGCTTAAATTAATTTGATAATTCAAACTTAGTAAAAAATTTCCCACTTTTTCTTCCCTAAACTTTCTCTTCGTTGCAAAGTTTATTTATAAAACTTTGTTCAACTTTTTTGCTTTCCTTAGATTTTTATTTATTAAACACATTTTGATTTTTAATTCATGATAAAAAGTTTGTTTTTTTTTCGTTATTTCTTAGTTTTTCAAATACATTTTTATTTTTTCCAACTTCTTCAATATAAAATTTATTCAAGTAGAAGAATAAAATTGAAAAAATAGGAAAATTCAACGTTTCTATGACATTCACCATTCATTCACTCATATGAATGACTCAAGACAACAAAATAATGTTATTTGTTGTGCCAACAACAAAAGGGAATACAAATAGGAAAAATATGGCAGATTATATTTAAAGGCATTTACCGTAATGTGCGAGCAATTTACGATATTCAACAACAACAACAATAATATTAACAGCAACAAAAGGGGAGAGTAACAACAACATACATGAATAAATAAGCATAAAAAGTGGAAGTTTAAAGAAAAAGTTTGCCAAATATTTGTCATTGATTCGTAAAAGAAATTGAAGCTTAAGGTCTGACATATGGGAAAAGGAAAATATACACTGCAGTGGTTATAGAGGGACCAAAGAAATGAAACGTTCTCCAGGCCTGAACAAAAATGTGAACTGCAATAAGTTCTTAAATTAGAACGAAAATCTGAATTCGGATCTGAATTGGAAATGGAATCAATGCACTTTTTTAGAAACTGGACTAAACCTTGAACTAATACGCTCAGAGTTAGGATCTGAATTGGAATATGAAGTTAGATCTGGACTAAACTCTGAACAAAAATCAAAACCAGAATTAGAACTAGAATCTAAATTATAATTTGAAATGGAATCGTTACAAGAATCAGAATCGGACACAAAACTAAATTACAATTATAGTTTTTACTTAAAATCTGAATTAAAACATGAATCTCAAGTACAATTTGATCCAGAATTAAAACTATGATCTGCATTGAAAGAGAATCTGGACTTGAACTAGTAGCTGAGGTGATTTCTAAACCAAAATCAGACTAAAATAGAATTCTCAAGTAAAATCAGTCGATACGTTTTTCACAAGACAATGCAAATTCTCAGGAATTAATGTTCCAGTGTGCTGCTGACAATAGTCAAAGGTCTTCATTTAGGATCTCAATCAAAAAAGGTAATATTACTTTACCTGTGATAATACATTAAAAGAATCCAGCACTTTGCTTGAATCCTCAATGTCGTTAAATCGCAAAAAAGACGAGCACAGTGTGCTATAATTTCTAAAATCATTATTAAAATATCCTTGCAAATATGGTTCAGAAGTTGTTTAGGTTGAATACTAGATTTTACCATTTATTTTGGGCCTGATTGAGAAAGCAAGTGAAGATACAGTTCAACTCCAACTTAGGATAAGTTACCAAATTTTGGACTGAAAAACACTGTTTTATTTGGGGAGATAAAATGAAAAGCCTCAAGATCATACTAGAAGACATCAAATGGCACTGAAGAGTTCATTTTTGGATCCTGGTCTAGAAGTTTATTCCACTTTTTTATTAAAATTTTGTTATGCAAAGTTATCCGAAAGTAGGTTGAGAATTAACTTTATGTTAAAGAGGGCCGCCATTGTCTACTGTTAAAAAGTCCAAGATCATTATATGATCTTCATAATATTCTGCAGTTCGGATGCGATTAGACTTCGCATGTTGGCTAATTTGCCTTATAGTGATGTCAAACATCGACTTTAGATCAAAAAATTACCTTAATCTTTTGCTATCTGATAAGAATAACAAAGATCAATCATGATTTGGACCTGAACTTTTATAAAACTCCGAACCGAAATTAAACTAGAATTTGAAACATAATCTGAGCTGTGATCAACATTAGGATTTGTACTAAACTCTAAACTAAAATCGGAATTACAATCTGAAATATAATCTTATCTGGAACCTTAAGCAGTATCTGGACAAAACAAGAATCAGAACTATAAACTGAATTTAATTTGAACTGGAATTCGAACTTAATTCAGAAATAGATCACAAATTAAATCTGAACCTTAATTAGAACTAAAATCTAACTATAATCTGGACTAAACTCAGAATGAAAATCTGAATAACAATCTGTTCTATGTTCTGATTTAGAATCTTAACTACGATCTAAATTCGCTTTTAGTCTGGATACTGAATATAAATATGAACTAAAAAGATTATAGATTCTGATCTGAACAGGAATCTAAACTGAATTTAGAACTGAAATCTGAACAGGAATCTAAAGAAGACACCGAACTGGAATCTGTGCTAGAATTTGAAACAGAATCGGAACTAGAACTTGAACTAAAATTAGAGTTTTGTTTGTGTTGGAATTCGAACAAGAACCTGAAGTAGTATTTGAACCGGAAACTGGCCTAAAATGTAATCTGAAATCTGATTTTGAACCAGAATAAGAAATAAAACATGAACTATTGTCCGAATTAGATTCCGAACAAGAATCTGTACTGGAATATTAACTAAAATTCAAACTAATATCTGAACTAAATATGATCTGAATGAGAAACCGACCATGAATTTAAATTAGAATCTGAACTAGAGTTTGTAAATGATATTTGAACTAGAATCTGAAATGGAATTTGATCTAGAGTCTGAAGTGCAATCAAAACTATAATCAGAAGCATAATCTTAATTGTAAATGGAAAAAAATAGTAGAATGTGAAATGGAACCTGAACTGAAATTGAAACTTTTGTCTTATAAAGAATCCGAACAAGAATCTAAAAAAGTATTTGAGTCAGATCCCGATTTTGTCCGAACTGGTTTCCAAACGAGATTTTGAAACGGAATCGGAATTTAAATCTATACTTTTTTATTATCTAATAAAATGGAATCCAAACGAGGTCTTCAGTGAAATTGTGCTTTAATTTTTGTCCAAAATTTCCCACTGTGCAATATCTTTATAAGTAAATGTACGAGATTGTTTTTTTAACACGAGTATTACATCTGCATATGTTTAATTTCATGGGGTTTTTTTATGAGATAGGAAAAGTGCTAAATTTAGTACTTATTTGTATGCAATATTTATTGAACACGTTTTCTATATAAAAATATTACATTCGTGTTTTTTCTCATAACCTTACTTTTTTGGAGTCATATCATGTGTTATTGCTATTATTACAGGGGTGGGACAAAAAGAAAAAAAGAGTCATTGTCTCGTTAAGTTATATTGTTAAATTGCTTTAAGGAAGTTAACAGGAAGAAAAGTTTTGTTAGTAATTTGTAGACTTTTTAGATAAACTTTCTAAATAAAGTAATTTTTATAATATTTTCAAATATTTTCATAAAATAACGAGGGCTGTCTGTGTTAAAGAAACATGAAACTGATATTGGAATCATTTTGATTTTAACAACCCTCGTTTTTAATAATTATTATAAAAGTTTTTTTCTTTTTTTTCAAAAAACATTGAAATTATTTAAAACAAATTTTATGTTGTTTTCTTTCCTTTTACAACTAAAGTACATATTTTTCTGCTTCAGATCCTGTCTGACATTATTTTCTCACTTTTTTTGTTCTTTGTCCGATTTTTTTCTCTTTGCCATCAACATCATCTCAGTCTAGGTTTTGTTTTTATATTTGACTAGCTTTTAACCGGTGCGCCTTGCTGCACAAAAAATTCTCTTCAGTCCCAGATCTCGTAAGAAATTTCACAAATCAGGACGTGTATTGTAAAGAATTTAATGCAACGAAGATTTTTCGAAATCCCCTTGTCCGTTCTAATATTTTATTTAATATTTCCATTGCATGGGAGCTACCTCTTCCCTAGATACCAATCGTTCTCCATTTTGTCTAGTAAAACTGGAATCAAATTTTAGAAATTTCGATGTTCCTTTGTATGGGGGTATACTTCACCCTGGTCCTATCGGTTCTATATTTTGTTCACTAAAATAGTTCTTTTAGAAAGTGATTAGGACCAAATTTGAAAAATCTCGATGTTAAAGTTCTTCATCATTATTTGCTTGTTTGTTTGATAATCAAGATTGGCTTGGTTTGGGGGATCACTGCCCCTGTTCCTATGTGTCCCACATTTTGCCAGTAAAAAAGATCCTTGGGAAGTAATTGACACCAATTTGAATACTTCCGTTTAAACAGTTTCTTTAGATATTCGATTATTAATATTTACTTTTGTTGGGAGTACCTTTCCCTTGATCTACCCAGTCTATATTTTGATCGGTAATTTATTCGCACCAAATGGAGGCTACTTCTCTCCCTGATCCTATCCGTTCTGCATTTTGTTTAGTTAATCAGTTTGGTTGGGGACCAAATTTGAAAATTCTCGCTAATTAAAGTTCTTTAGATATTCGAGGATCAAAATTTACTTTCGTATGGGGGTACACCATCCCCTGGTCCTATCGACATTTTTTCTAATTCCTATGTTAATTTTGGTTATATTGGAATCATTGTGAGAAATTTTCAGTAATATCCGGTACAGCTGTTTAGCTATCTATAAGTCCCAAACAAACATACAAACAACGACACAGATAGATTTTTTGGTTTTATTCTCTTAAGTAGTTTGTTGTTCTTAATGTTTTATTAACTGCAAAACAAGAGTTTTTTTTATTGTAGAAAAGAGAGAGAGAGAGAAAAAATAACAACAAAGTTAAATTGCTTGTTTGCTGTTGTGTTTTGTGTTGTTAAACAAAATTAATTGCTTATAATTTTTAAACGCTTCGTTTAACCTTCTTTTTTAAATTGAAGTGTAAATGTTAGTTTAGCGTGTGTGTGCAAGAGGGAGATCCTGCTATAAGGCAACTTGGTTGGCTTGTTGGGTTCCTGGTTTTTTGTGCAGCCAAAATAAAAGAGTTTTAACATCCTTTTTTTTGCCGCTACCTATATTTTCTAGTTAACGGTTGCTAATGAAATTATGCAACAATGTGATTTAATATAAATTAAATTAAATAATTTTGTTTAAAAGTTTATTATTAATTTAATGGTTTGTTGCTATTTTTGTTGATATATAAAATCAAAAGGTAGAAAAGAACTAAATGGACAGGAACTAAAATGGAATCTAACTAGAACTGAAACTGAACTAGAACTGAACCAGAATTGAACTTGAACTGAAGTCGAACTGAGCTAGAAATGAACTTGAACTGAACAAGAACTAAACGAACTGAACTAGAACTGAATTAGAACTGATCTAGAACCGAACTGGAGCTGAACTAGAACCGAACTAGAACTGACTAGAACTGAACTGGAGCTGAACTAGAACTGAACTTGAAACTGAACTGGAACTAGATAGAAACTGAACTGAACTAGAACTGAGCTAGAACTGAACTAAAACTGAACTGTAGCTGAACTAGAATTGAATTAGAACTGAACTAGAACTGAACTGGAGCTTAACTAGAACTGAACTAGAACTGAACTGGAGCTTAACTAGAACTGAACTAGAACTGAACTGGAGCTGAACTAGAACTGAACTTGAACTGAACTTGAACTGAACTTGAACTGAACTTGAACTGAACTTGAACTGACTGGAGCTTAACTAGAACTGAACTAGAATTGAATTAGAACTGAACTAGAATTGAACTAGAACTGAACTAGAACTGAACTGTAGCTTAACTAGAACTGAACTAGAACTGGACTGTAGCTGACTAGAATTGAATTAGAACTGAACTAGAACTGAACTAGAACTGAACTAGAATGAACTGGAGCTTAACTAGAACTGAACTAGAACTGAACTGGAGCTTAACTAGAACTGAACTAGAATTGAATTAGAACTGAACTAGAATTGAACTAGAATGCAGTAAAACTGAACTGGAACTGAACTGGAGCTTAACTAGAACTGAACTAGAACTGTGCTAGAACTGAACTAAAACTGAACTGTAGCTGAACTAGAATTGAATTAGAACTGAACTAGAACTGAACTAGAACTGAACTGGAGCTTAACTAGAACTGAACTAGAACTGAACTGGAGCTTAACTAGAACTGAACTAGAACTGACTAGAACTGAACTAGAACTGAACTAGAACTGAACTAGAACTGAACTAGAACTGAACTGTAGCTGAACTAGAATTGAATTAGAACTGAACTAGAATGAACTGGAGCTTAACTGAACTGAACTAGAACTGAACTGGAGCTTAACTAGAACTGAACTGTAGCTGAACTAGAACTGAACTAAAACTGAACTAGAATTGAATTAGAACTGAACTAGAACTGAACTAGAACTGCAGTAAGACTGAACTGGAACTGAACTAGAACTAGAAACTTTTTGAAACATCTTGAAATTTAAATATCTCAGCAGTTTGAAGTCCCTTTACCCACAAATAATGTTTAAACATTTACAACGTTATTTAAATATTGACATCACAAAGTTCTGGTGAAACAATAACAAATTTTTTAAATGACAAATCTACAAGTAAATCTTAAATAACAACAAAAGAGAGATCGAAAGTCTGTCTTCCGTACAAAGATAACTTTTCAAAAGAAATTACGCGTATGTTCACCAAAAAGAAGGAAAAAAAATCACGGAAGCCAAGACCAGAAATGACGACAAATGTTTCTTTTGCAAAACACGACAACGAAGACAACATACAGCAACTGCAGAAACAAGAAAACACACGTTCTCATACAAAGAGAAGATGGAGAGCAGCACAACAAAAGCAACAAAATAAAGAAAATTTCAAAAAAAAAACAAAAAAAAATCTCTTTAAAATGTAAATTAAAATGAAATTTTAGAAAAACTTTATCTTTTATCCTGCGAAGAGATGGAGAGAGCGAATGTATGGAGATCATAAAGTAAAATCACTTCATTAAAACAAGTTTAAATTTTCGTCTTTTTTTCAACTTTTTGTCCAAAAATACGAAATAATTTCTTACACAGATTTACATTTTGTTTTTTTGTGTAAATGTAGTGGTGTAGTCAAATAACAGTGACAGTTTTTTATC